>BQNB010049728.1:0-37150 GCA_026074375.1 Tanacetum coccineum
AACCGAAACCTAGCAAAACCGAAACCCAAAACCATAGATATACAAAACCGAAAACCGAACCGAAAATGATCGGTTCGGTTTCGGTCAGTTCGGCTCGGCTCGGTTTGTCAGTTCGGTTCGATTTTCGATTGATTTTGCTCGGCCCTACTAAAAACCACGAGACGAACCTGACAAAAATATACAAACTGAAATAGCAGAGTTGACATTCATCATGAGAAAGGATAAAATATGTGTTATATTATATAAAAGTTGAACACAGTTTTTTTTTAGGTAGTTGAACACAGATTATACATAACGAAGTCACGTTTATAGATTCTAATGGTCTATATGAGTTAATAACTTGGTATAACATGAAAAGTTTATAAACGTATACACATTCGCTTTAATGGGTCATTTAACCTCGTCATGCATGCATGTCCCATGTATTAAGATGATATCGTATCAAAAATTCAAAATATAAATTATTGGAGCAAAAGATACGAAAGATCTAATCGACGTAACCATACATTGAAAAGAACACATTGTAGTGTACTTATCAAGTCAATTTATATATTTGGCATAACTTGTCTATATTTTATAAAAATTGAAGTTGTCAATTTTCTCGGGTTTTTTTTGGGTCCCTTTAACTTTGTATCGTATAAGCCCTTGTTCAATTATTGATCCTTTGTAGATCTATTTTCCTCATTTGCACGTTAAAAGTCGTATATTTTTAACTTATTATAAACTTTCTTTCTATTTTATTTGGAAACTATAGTTACACAGACTCAAATCGAATAAAATACTATTTTTTTAACGTGATCACTTTAAAATTGTTTCCACCTAATAGTAATTGAGCTTATTATAAACTTTGATAAAAATGTTTAGATTTTTGTTGAATTTATTTGTTGTAAGTCGAATCCTTTTGGTTAAAGTACTCTTATCTCTGGACTCAAAAGAAGGATAATTAAGTGCCCTATAATACACTAAACTTGGTGGTATGCTTTGTGCATGAATGACAAGAACTTCAATAAGTTCATCATTGTAACTTGTGATAAACTTTTACTATATGATTTAAGCAATCTATCTTCATAGAGTTGTATCTATTGGGATTTAACAATCTAGCTAACCAATTTAGCTACGAGTACGCAGCGGATGAATATAGTAATAGCATATGATTAACACGTAACAAGAAGTAAATAGAAAGTGTACCTATTAGCCAATGATCTTGAAACAAGTAAAGCGACTAAAGTAAATCGTCTCTACGGTTGCTCACACAATCATGTCAACCGAATATGTTAAGTTGTCTAGACTTAACTTCACGAACAAACAACTTGTGTCTAATAACCTGATATTCAAACACACCTCTTGAGCTTGTTTTAGCGAAAATCAGATTACCTATACCATATTCTGTTTTAACCGAATATCTTCAAAACCCTAGTGAGGGCTTCAACTTAATTTGGTAATATCTGAATACCAAACAACCTGCGAACCCTAGTTCTTGCTGCTTTGTCTTCGTTATCCAAACATAAACACAAAACCAAATACCAGCTAACCTTCGAACTTATGAAGATACAATATGCACCGAAACCCACTTAGGGTTTTAGGTTACTTCGGTGAGGACAAGTGAAAACGAAACTCAAACAACCCTAGAGAGGGGCTTGAAGATTTCGTATAATGGAGAGTAAGGAAAACCGAATACTATTTTTAGGTTTTTGAAGCAGGCGTGTGGAATGAACTATGGGGTGAGGGGTATTTATAACCCCAAAACCCTACTCATGATAGACATAGAAACAAGTCCTATTCTAATCACAACACATCTCCTTGTCCTCCTTATCTAAACCGAAACCTGGAACCCTCAAGGAATATACCATTCGTTTCCAGCTTTAAGACATAACAAGTTTGTGTCTTAATTCGATTTAGTCCTTGTGGTTTGTATTGATAACGTTTGTGATGTATTAAACATATTCTTCGTGTATTAACGTGTGTGCTCCCAATAGGCTCACATATTTCTAATGTACCTCGTGCTAACCGACTACCATAACCTAACAGCTCCCACTTGGAAGTTGGAGTAACACTTAACACTTATACTCATAATTGGCAAAGTCTATCAACCCACACAATTACTTTTAAATTAGAAATATTTGAGATAAAGTTTCAAGAATAATCTCAGCTATTAATGGTTATAAATTTCTTGCTTTATAATCATCCTTTTGTTACAGATACCGTTAAACCATGGATATGGATCCTAAGTCATTCCATATAGTTTAACATTATGTTTCTCGTTATAGAAATAATTCAGATATACCAAATGTAATCAAGAATCATCATGCATTACCCTTTGGGAATGGCCATTCATTTATCTGATTAAATCTGGAGAGGGCCCAATGGTATCTTTCTGCACATTTCAAGTGGAGGAACAAATCCTTTATTGACTACAATTGTTGTGGATGCTGCTTCACATACACTCCGAAAAATAGCTTTTATAGCTACCATGTTTCAGGACAGAGACACGTTTGGACTATATCCCAAAGTGATTATCCACACATACAAGAACATAGATTGCACTCAATCTAAGAACAAAATTTAAACCATTTTCGACATTTTACTCATGACATGGATCCAAAAGTAATATGTTCGACGGTTGGGGTATCCCATAAGCATCCCTTGTGATACATAGAGTTTGGTGGGAGACAAACCATATGTTCACACGGATATATACCAACACTCACATTTGCCTTACATAACAATATTCCCATATTGTTAACCGACAATGGACATATTTAGAATGATAAATCATTCATGGATTAAACATGCAAATATAGAATAACATTTGTTATATGAATGAAAACAATTCCAAATTATCCAAATACTAATCAAAACACAGAGTTACATGAAACTACTAGCTGGCAACATTCCGATATTCCTAGTTAATTCAGAATGCTTAGGAAATGCTAAGGCCTTTGTGAAAGGGTCAGCTAAATTATCATCTGTGTCATTTTTTCTATCTTTACATCACCCAATTTAATGTGTCCTCTAAAAGCGAATATAAGTGAACTTTGCGCGAAAAGTCTTGCAACCATTAGTGACTCCATCGTCTTTCCGCTATAGCAATGGCTCAGTATTATCACAAAACATACATATTGTTCTTCAATTGTTGGGAACAATACCAACCCATAAATGAATTTTTGAAATCCATACAGCCCTTTCGATCAGCAAAAGCAACGAAATATCAGCATATGTATATGAGGTTAACAAAAAAAATACTTTTTTGTTTTTGGTAACTTATCCCTTATCCAGTTAACAGCACCTCTATTTATGAACGAACACATATCCTGTCTGCGACCTAAGAACTCACATCCGACAGATATCCAACCTCATTGTTACAAGAAACCTGAGCTCTCGTTCAGATTACCATCCAATATACCATAAACAGATCCTTAGTATTGCGAAGAATACTTAAGAATATTTTTAATAGCAGTCCAGTGCTCTTCACCTAGATTCTGTTGAAATCGGCTTGTTATGTTCTGTGCGAACGCAACATCAGGACGAGTACATTTCACAGCATACATAATTGATCCTATATCCAAAGCGTATAGAACATTTTGCATGCGCTGTTTCTCACAGTGTTGAAGCACCTTGTGACTTAACATCAATTAAGCTTTACTTAGCTTTGGGATCGTTCCACGGTTGGAATTTTTTCAATATAAATATCTTTTCATAGATTTTCTCAATGTAAGCACTATTGACATAAACCAATTAACCGCTTTTGACCTATCACGTAAGATCTTGATTCCAATAATATATGCATCATCCCCTAAAAAATCTTTCATACAAAACTTCTTCAATATAAAGAATTTGGTACATACTTGTAACATTGGAATGTTGTTTCCCCATATAATATGTCATCGACATATAGAATTAGGATAGCGACATAACTCCCACTAAGCTTTTTGTATACACATGGCTCATCAAGATTTGAGTGAAACCGAATTCCTGATTTCATCATACAAATCGCTATTCCATTGCTAGATGCTGCTTAAGTCCATAAATCGAACTCTTGCGCTGCATACATGGTTGGATATTTTGGATTCACAAAACCCTCAGGTTGCTCCATATAGACTTCTCGGAAAGGATTCCATTGAGAAGGCGGTTTTGACATCCATTTGCCATATTCATATTCATATACTCCTATAGCCTATGAAATCCTTAAGCTCTAATGTCTGCAACATTAGAAAAAAGTATTCTTCATAAACAATCCCCGTAGCGGGTTTCAAATACAAAGGTTCAAATATCAAAGGTCAAATATCAAAGGATCTAATATCAAGGGAATAGCATAGCAGGGTTCAACATGGTAATAATACACAATCATATTGAAAGCCAACAATAAAAGGCTCAAGAAGCAAATGTAAGCAAATCAAATGAGAAATCAAAAGATAGAGAGAAACATGTCATGAGAACCTTAACCATAAAGGTCAGAATATCTGTACCTTATTCGAATCAACTTAGGCATTAATAATCAGGCAGTAATCTGGATAGCATACACTTTGGAAAAAAATACTTGTGTCCAATAGTAAAACAAGAAATGTAATTCACCCCATAGATTTTGTAAAACAATTGTAGAAAAAGGGGGCTATGAACTCACCTTGAGTGAATGGTAATCAAAGAAACACCACAGGAATATCAAAATCACTCCCTCTTGACCGAACCTAAAGAAATGATGAATTCGAATTACAAACCATTCATTTAAGTTATACTTTCTATTTTTAGTAACTTTCCATTTTTAGTAACTTTCCATTTTTAGTAACTTTCCATTTTTAGTAACTTTCCATTTTTAGTAAGTTTCCAAAATTAGTAATATTCATCATTTGAGATTCTATTAAGTATTTTAAATAGATTAGGGACTTAATATGCCAACCTTACAAGCTTAGGGTTAAATATGACAACTTTCCATATTTTAGGGTTTAATATGCAAAATCAACAAATTTCAAGGTTAAAAGTGTAAATATCAAAGTTTCTTATTTTATTCAGATTATACCTTCCATTTTATGTATTTACAAGTCAAACCCTTAATTTTACATAATTTACATATTTAGTCCTTTTGGTTTATTAATTACTTAAACATTATCTTTAATTATCCATAATTACCAAACAAGCCCTTATAGATTCAAATATGACAAAATCATACTTTATACATTAAATACTCACCAAACCTTATACTTTTCAGAATTTACACTTTTAGTCCCTCTATTTTAATTAATTAATTTCTAATTACATAATATAAGTAATTAACCATTTTAAATCCAAAATAATATCAAAATGACATTTTATACCCCCCAACTTATTTTATACAGAATATACTAAGTATAATAACATGTCTAAAACAGACCCCATAGTTTCAGAATTTACAAAACAAGTCCTTATACTCTTATATCACAATTCGGTTAACAATTTAATTCACAAAACCCTAATCAAATTTTCCCCAATCACAAACACAATTATTTACCAATCATTGGCATTAATTACACCTGGAAAAAATAACAAAACCCTAACCCTAATTCATTTTAACCATTTCTTTCCCTTTTTCCTCTATTTTCGAATTCGGTAATCACCATTAAATCTCCAATAATCATTCGAATCATGTATAAATTATTCCAACAATTTTTCTGAGTTATATGAGATATGAACAACCTCAGAAAAATATAAAATAAATTTTACCAATATTTTATATGCCGATTTAATTTTCATTTCTAAATTAGGGTTTTGAATATGTTTCAATTTATAAAATCAAAATAAAGTGCATGGACATTTTTCTCAGGTTTATAACATATTAATATGATGAAACATAAGTTATAAAATTACCTTTGATGGCCCTTGATGATTTTATGATTTTATGCACCCGGTATAGCTTTTCGAACCCAAAACGATACCAAAAATCGAATCAATCACTTCCCAAGCTTCCCACTATTTTTCCCACACTCCTTAGTCTTCAAATGATCTTAGAAAAATTCGTCCTTGCCTTGGAAAATTCGTTTGCCATCACTTTGGTATTTTAGGGTTTTGGTGCATTTGTTTTTAATGATTTAACAAATGAAAAATGAAATAAAGATGTGATAAACTTATTTGGCCGAGTCCTAGGGGCTTTAAAATAGGTTTTAAATCAGATTTAATTATTTTCATAATTATTTTATATTTATCCACATTTTATTTAATTAATTTTGTAATGTATAAGTTAATTAAATACATATATAAATTCGGCACATATACTTATAATAATTTTAATTATTTTCATTGTATAACATAAAGTATTTTGATCTTACAAAAATTTTCATAATTGCCATATATTGTATTTTCATAATTTTTAACATTTAAATGAATTTTATTCATGCTTTAATGAATTTTTCTTGCATTAGGGGTATTTTGGTAATTTCACATTTGTTGAGATTTTTAGGTTTTACAACTTCTTCCCCTCTAAAAAAAAAAGTACGAACGCTTTCGCGCTAAAGGTAATGAACCAATTTATGACTATTTCGTTCGCTTCCACAAGTTAATTAACGATAAGGTCACCAAGCTTGTCATACATACTCATCAAATAAACACCAAATTTGTCAACAACCTTCCTTCTTACTGGAGTAAATATGTGAAGAATGAAGAATGCTAAAGACATGTCCACCGTTTCCTATGTTGATCTCTTCACACATCTAAGATCATATGAAGAGCATGCCATGAAGACTCTCCGAAAGCAGGAACAGTCCTCGAGTGTTGCCGATCCTCTTGCCTATCTTGCAAAGACAACACTTCAACTGGTACCTACCCACTCCACCACCAACTCACCATCACAGCTTACACCTGTTCTTGCCTCCACTTCATCATCACCTGCTCAGTCACATGATGCTGCCATGCTTGCTACGATGCAACAAATTGCCAACTTGCTGAGTGGTTTTCAGAAGCAGTTCCCACCTACCAACAACCAACTCAGGTCATCATCTAACACCAGGAGTCAAGCTACGGTACATGATGGTCAAATAACTACTGAGACAGTTCAAAGACGTGCACCAGGTAATGTTGGGAATACGGGAAGTCGAGGCAACCAGAACAATGGACAGGGTGTTAACAACCAAAGGAAGGTAATCTGCTACAACTGTCGTGAAGAAGGACACGTTGCCCGTCAGTGCAAAGAACCGAAGCATCCCAAAGACTCTCTATGGCACCAAGACAAGGCAATGCTACTATAAGTAAAGGAGAAAGGTGCCGTATTAGATGCTGAAGCCGAAGCATTTCTTGCTGATGTGGAATGCACTGTCCCACTTGCTGAGCCTCTTGCTCTCTCCACTACCAACATGTTCCAAGTCAGCCATGAAGATGCTTATGATTCAGATGTGGATGATGAACCCAATGCAGCAGCAGCTTTCATGGCTAATCTATCATCCAGCTCCAGTCAAATTAATGAGGTACGCACATTTAATGATACTATCTTTGAAACTGTGTCTTATTCTTTGTCACCTAAGGTACCACATGACGAACAACTCGACTCCGATGATGACGAGGTACTTGAAGATTATACGATCCCGTATGATCAGTACCTTGCCACCAAAGATAGTCAAGATGTTCCTACTGAGGCATCTCCTGACCCACCTTCTGTTATCCCACCCTCTACTGCCTATATGTTAAATACTTTATCTGAATTGACCACACAAGTTGAAGGACATCGTAAGGTTAACCAGAAACAGGCCCTTGTTAATGCCACCCTAACGGCCGAGCTTGACCGTTGCAAGCTCGAATTAGCCCGTCTTGAACATAACAAGGTAAAACTAGAAAATGACCAAGTCATACTTGCCCGTAACAAACAAAATGCCAAGCTTAAGCAAGAAACTGAGTCACTTAAGACCACCCTTAGGAATAAAGAGGCAACCATTGCTCACTTGACATGCGAAACTAAAACTGTACTTTCAGAAAAGAAAACACTTGAGGATAAGTACCTTGAGGAGATTGTTTGTTTAAAAAGTGCTAACCAAGTTGCAACTGGTCTGTTACAAAAGTTTCAAATGCCCACCCAAACTATTCCTATGTTGTCCAAAAAACCTATGATTGCTTCAAGTGATATTCATAAAATAGGTCTAGGATTTAGTAACCCGTGGTATGGTAGAAAGGCTCAGTTATCCCAACCTGCTTTGTATGATGGCCATAGACTTTTACAACCCGGCCATGCTCGTGTTACGGTGCATGATAGTGACGAGACCTTGCTTGAGACTGAAGTCAGTCGCATGAAAATGTCTCAAAAACCAGGGCATGTTAAACCCATTGACTATGCTAAGTTGAATGCCCTGTATGACCAGTTTGTTCCTCAAAAGGAACTGTCCCGAGAACAGGCTTATTGGCTTTCTGCCACTGATATTGCTAGTCTAACTAGTGATCCTCCTAAACTTGTGACTCCTTTTGTTCGTACTAGTCCAGCAAAGAGTCAAGTACAAGATCAGTTATGGTACTTAAAAGCAGAATTTTCCCAATTCGATGAATCATTAAAGAGAGAACCACACCACTTCACAACTATTCTTCAAGGTTACAGTATGAGTTTTTTATCTTAAAAAATGTTTTGATGAAGCTATATACCATTTTATTAACAACATCAAACAAGTATTCAAAAATACATACCAACCTCTTAATGAAGTAACTGAGTTCAAACGACTTTTGACAACTAGACACTGAGTTGAACATAACTTGCTTGAGAAAAAAGACCTTGCATAAAGAGAATACAAAATTTGATGATTCTTAATGAGTGCTTATTTCCTATAGGATTTGCTAAAGATAATCTGCTCTATTAATGCTTGCTTCTGTTAAAGTTATGCCCCCTATTTCTGATTGCATATGTGCTGAACTCAGATCTAGTTGCGATAGGGAACACAATAGGGTTCTTGAACTTGAAGCTGAAATTTTGAAAAAGCAACAAATGATTAATGATTTAGAACAAACAAATTTTCTTATATCAAAATGATCAAGTTTAAACTACCAGGATAAGTTTAAAATTAAAAAGAGGCTATTTAACATCAAAAGCTTTGCGATAAATCTAACTCCACGCCTCTAATGCAATTTTTGAAATTAACAAATTAAAGGATCAGCTTCAAGGGAGAGATGAAACCATTAGGAATTTGCATGCTCAAATAAACATCATGAGTATGTTGAATGTAGGTTCCCCTGTAGGTAGCTTTGATAAGAATGCCTTAGAAACGAAATAATCCCCAGAGAAAAGATAATATCTCTTCTCATAGTATTTCCAAAATGATGGGTATAAGATAGAGATTGCGAAACAAAATCGACGGTATCTAGAACTGTCAAAAGCCAGTACCCACTCTCGCAACACATCTACTGAGAAACTCGCTGCCTTACATGATGAGATTGCCAAAATGAAACCTAGTGGTTGTGACACCAAAGTTAGTGGACCTAAGACACCCGAAAAAAACCTAAAGGTCCTTGCCCCAGGAATGTATGCCATTAGCTCAAAGTATATCCCCCCACCAAAACGAGCTGATTGGATTCCACCGACCCCTAGGAAGAAGCATGTTACGTTTCAGGAACCTACCAGAGCCTCAACTAGACACACCAAACAAACAGCTGTTAATAACCATAAAAAACCTAACGTAAATGTGATTGTGTCTACAGGAATGAAACCTGCCGCAGGAGTGAGCAAAACCCAGTCTAAAAGTGATAACCAGAAGTCTAGAGTTTTGCCTCTAAGAAATTTAGTTCAGGAGAATAGAAAGATCACCCTAGGAAATTTTGAAAAAAAAGAAAAATTTAATTCTTCTTTATATGTCAAAAACGATTTGGTTATGTTTCAAATAAAAACGCTGTTTTGTGGTCTTGTTGATAAATGGTTTGGTTTCTTTTAATCATATAGTTTCCTTTTGATAAATTTCCTTCTATAATACTATGCATGCTCAGAAACCACAGGTTGCTCGTCCAAAGACGACTCCTAATATATTAAGGAAGACAGATTTACCGTTGCACCAGAATTGTTCATCAATGAATCCCACTAGCCGACAATTCCTTTTGTGTGATATCTATGGCCCAAAGAAATCCATGACACCCATTGCTAAACCTTTAGCACTTTCCTCGAGTGTTAGTCTCTAGTTCCCCTACTACTGTCATCTCTAGGTTTTCTGATTGTCAACTTAGTGATCGAAAGGCTAGTTCCAAAGGGATTTCTGATTTATTTGCATGATAACTAACCGGATCCTTAGGGAATCCATTCACATGGACATTTTTGTTATTTTCAGGTTGTACAGATTGTCCTATGGTATTTGGATTCAGGGTGCTCTAGACATATGACCGGTGATCGTTCTAAAGCTGCTAATTATGTGTAGAAGTCGTTGGCAACCGTAGATTTTGGAAACGATCAATTTGCAACGATCGTTGGATATGGCGACTACAAAATGGGCGACACTATCATCTCCAGAGTCTACTATGTTGAAGGACTAAGCCACAACCTATTTTCAGTCGGTTAATTTTGTGATGGAGGTTTAGAAGTCGCATTCAGACAGCATACTTGTCACATTCGCAACATGGACAAGGTGGATCTTCTTTAGGGTTCTCGTACTACTAATCTCTACTCCATCTCTTTAAAAAAAATTAGTTAGTTTTAGTTTAGTTTTGTTAGTAATATGGCTTATAGTTACTTCAGACTGTAACCCGGACTGAACCCATAGGAAAGTTTGTCGCCAAAAAGAACCCGGACTTAAACATTTTTTATCCAACTTGTTTGGTGCGACCATTTAGAACCCGGCCATGTTTCTCGTATATACATTGTTTTTTACCAGACCAATACACGGGTCATGTGATATGCGTGGGAGAATCAGTTTTCGTTCTAACAGTTTTTGCAGGTTTTCAAGGACAACCTGTTGCTGATTCTATTGCTGACAAGATTGAAACGACAACAGCATATGGTAAATTTAAAAGGTCTTGTTTCAGTAATCACTTGATAAATGTGCTCAATTCACTCACCTCCGCGATTGAGGGGAGTTTTTGCTTCCGTTTTTAGAGTCTCCATTCTTGATCAAAACCATTCATCTCTTTCATAATTTTGATCGGGGGAGAAAATGTGACTTAAATTAAAACTGATAACTATATGATTCAATTGATTCTAAGTCCTATCCATGCATGTGCTAAACAAGTTTTCGATTATCGATGCACATGTGTAGGGGGAGTAAAAGCTGATATTATATTCAAAATGTCAAGATATTAATTGTTTTGTGTTCTACACAACTATCTTGATATCACACACAGAATCTTTTTGTTTCATGTTCAGGTTGCAGAATGCGGAATGATGTTGTACTATAACACCAGGGTATTCGTATGAATGCTCATGCCTGGTCTTCGGACTGCGCCCACTAGTGAAGTGGATTTCCTTTACAAGTACTTGTACAAGTTTGGATTTCCCGAGGCACTTCATATCTTTCGAGATATTTTTCAAAACATCATCAGTTCATTCTGATTTAAACTTTCGTTGTGTTCCAAATAATTTTCTTATGCACATCGAATGTTTTTCTAATCATTTTTGCCACAGGCCTTCTACGGTACTTAATTGTATTAAGAAGTAAAACGCTGAACTGGAATTATACGGACTAAGTCGCAGATAAGTTTAACTACTTTATCACTGGACAGACTCACTCTTTACTATTCTAGTAGTAGAAATACTATTAGTGTGTAAGTCTACGGACATCTAGTATTGAGAACGGGGAACATTAGGGAATCTGATACTTCGGTATTAGAGGAACTAGCTTGTCACGTGCCGGAAAACCTGTCAA
Organism: Tanacetum coccineum; assembly: GCA_026074375.1. Classification (NCBI taxonomy): domain Eukaryota; kingdom Viridiplantae; phylum Streptophyta; class Magnoliopsida; order Asterales; family Asteraceae; genus Tanacetum; species Tanacetum coccineum. The sequence goes on from BQNB010049728.1 coordinate 11,778, forward strand.
GAAAGTTCTTATAATGAATTTATCTGTTTCACTAGGTGCAATATTTATATTCGTAGATAATTCGGTCCTCACGGATTGGAGGTTATTATTAACCGACCAGATTGAGTATCGTCTATACTCGGTCCCTTCAAAATATAAAACCCTTAGTGTGTTTGAAAAATATTTTTATCTAGAACACATTGAGTGGATTTTCATAAAATCATTTTTGTTGGTGACTATTTTGAAACAAAACATGGCGATTCCAATTCCATTCGATGAAGACACATGCTCATACTCTACTACCTGACGAATTCTATCCAAAGAAATCAAGAAAGCCAAATACTTAAAGCCTCTGCAACTCTGAATTATATATCTTCTTCAAATGTTTATGTTATGATGATTAGTAGAAGAATATTCAAGACAGCTTTCAAGATTTCAGCAGGTATGAGCATGTCATTCCAAAGTTCAGAAAAAGGCAAGAAGTAAAGATCACAAGATAGCAGATTACGAAAATAATGCAGCAATCATATATTCTTTCTTATTTTCGGATCTGTTGAAGCACAAGTGAAGCACATCAAGTGAATACCCCACAACGACTACAAGATAAAGAAACATCGGCAGTGTATGTAAGTTAATTCATATATTCAAGATTTCACTGCTTGTTCGAGCGACCTGTTTTGAAGATTCTCATGACCTCATCTTGGGGGAGATTGTTAGAGATACGAAATTCCGTCTAACAATGAAGTTTCGGTCACTCGAAGATGTACGAAAAAGTGTATACGTTAAATAGCTAGTTTGTACATGTTTTTAGTTGTAAATGGGCATGTAATGTAAAAGCCCGAAATGGCCCATCATAAGGCCTTACATGGCCGGCCATTTAGTGTAGAGAAGCTGTGGTTTGGGAGGCTATAAATAGATCCCTCCTCTTCCTAGTTTCATTATCCCTCACAAGCTACAATACCCTACAACAATTCTTTCTTTTATACATCTTGTTCTTTAATATATATATATCTTGTTTAATGAATGATCTAAAGACCCAACAAGGGAGGAGTGCGATGGGCAATAATCCCATGCTCCTTTAGATGATCCAAAAACTCTTGACTCATGTATTCACCTCCACGATCAGAACGTAGTGACTTAATGGTCTTCCCCATATGATTTTCTACTTCCTTTTAAAATACCTTAAAGTTTTCAAACACTTCGTGTTTATGTTTCAGTAGGTAAACATAACCATAACGACTGAAGTCGTCAGTAAAAGTGACGAAGTAGCTAGCTCCTTGTCTTAACACAATTCTAAATGGGCCACATACATCGGCGTGTATTAGTCCAAGTGGATCTTTAGCCCTTTCCACTTGATGTGAATAAGGTTTTCTTGCCATCTTTTCAGACAAACACGAAACACACTTTCCTAATGACTCAATGTCAATAGAATTAAGAAGTCCATCTTGTTGCAACTTTTCAATGCGTTTCTTGCTAATGTGTTCAAGACGACAGTGCCACAAGAGAGACGAATCCAAATTAGTTTTGGCTCTTTTATTGCTAATTACATATACAGAACTATCATTTATATTAGAACAAGACATATTAATTTCAAAAATACCATCCCGTGGGACAGCCATAAAATAAACTATATTATTCTTTGAAACTGAAATAACATTGTTATCATCAAAACGGTTAATAAAACCATCGTCAAACAAACGTGAAACTAAAATAACACCTCTAGTAATAGAGGGAGCATAATGACAATTGTTCAAGACAATAACTAATCCACTAGGGAGCTCTAAATGATATGTTCCAATTGCTTCAACGGCTGCACGATGACCATCGCCCACGTACAGAATCAAAGCCCCTGGTTTTAGCTTCTTACTTTCCCGTAGACCCTGAGTAGTAATACAAATATGAGTACCACAACCTGTGTCATAAATGCAAGATTTACTAGGGAAAAAATAAAGTTCTATAGTGAAAATACCTAAAGTGCTAGCTCCCTGATATATCTTCTTCTTTTTCATCAACTCGGCTAGATACACGAGACAGTTCCTTCTCCAGTGCCCTATTTCACCACATTGGTGGCAAATGGCGTCCTTTGCAGGGTTATCTTTCTTAGGTGGTGGAGGAGTCTTAGGTTTAGGAGCAAATGGCACATTGTTTGGTGCATAGCCCATCTTGCTCTTGCCTTTACCATGACCCCCCTTAGCAGCTTTGTACGATTTATTTTTCTGGTTTTTTGAACCCTTCCTACTTGTATTGCATAAAGTGCAGGATTAGCATCTTTCTTTGGCAGCGTATCTTCATGTAGCTTAAGCATGGCATGTAGTTCATTTACGATCTTCCTCATGCCGTGCATATTGTAATTATGCACGAAGCTGTCATAATTTTTATTCAGAGAGACTAAGATAAGACTCACTGCAAGGTTTTGATAGACGGGTTGACCGAGACGCTCCAAGTTGTCAATGTAGCTTTTCATCTTTAGGACGTAAAAGCTAACTGATTGACCTTCATCCTGCTTGCACACGTGAAATTCTCTCACGGTCTGCAGAAGTTCCTATTCAGCTTGTTTTGAAAACATAGCTTTTAGCTCATGGAGCATGTCATAAGCACCAAGATGAGCTAGATTCCGTTGGATATCTAGGTCCATGGTCAACAACATGAGCACATCAACTTCCTTTTGTCCTTTGAGCCAAGCAGCGAGAGCTGCTGCAGCAACAGGAGGTACTTGCTGTCCAGGAGGTGCAACAGGTGCTTCAGGGATAGGATGCTCAAGGTAATTTTCCTTGTCTTCAGTTGAAAGTACCAAGCGTAGTTGTCTGTACCAATCAATGAAGTTGGGTCCAGTGAGTTTTTATTTCTCGAAGAAACTCCTGAATACCGAATTGTTTCCGACTGAGGTAGTCATCTACAATAAAAGTTCAAACAATTAATATTTTTTGATGATTACATTCTTAATAGAATTAACTACCCAATTAATTACTAATTAAGACTAAGATCCAACTTGACCTCCCACTTATTACCAAAGGTCTGACCAGGGCGTAAACAAGTGGGGCAAGAGATAAGCGACGAGCGTTAATTGCATTTTAATGTAACTCTTAGGTTTATGATACTTGTCAAAACATTAGTAATCAGGTAATAATGTTAAGAGCATGTTTAGTATCATCTTATGCCTCGGGTCTAAGGTCTGACCAAGCCTACTCAAATTAAGTCGACCAAGCAAGAACTTGCAAAAATCGTCAAAGGTCTGACCAGTACACGAAATTCACCATAGGTTGGTAGGGCCCTAAGGTCTGACCAAAGCGGTCAAACCAATTGCACGTGTTCTAGGTTGGCTGGCATAGACTTAAAATTTTCCTAGGGGTATGCACATAAATGTGTTAAAACGTGTACAAAGAGGCATGTAAACAACTTTGTAACACTGATTTAGAAACCTTTAATAATGACACTGTAGTGACATTCCATGGTTCACGGTAACTCCAATCGAACTCACATAGAAGCGGAGAAACAGGTCAGCGCGAAGCATATTAAAAACCTTATTTCTTTAGGGAATTACGTAAAAACGACCCGCCTTAAACTTCTCTTATAGTTTGTTCTAGTGGATGAGCCGTACTTCCCATGAGTCCATAGCGTCCAGTTTTTAATTCAAGAAAAACAAGTTTCATAGTTTAACGTCTTATTAATTACCTTACAAAAACAATTTTCCACGAAACAAAAAGGCCGGTCACATAGGGAATGTTTTTAGGCGTGTGGCATTAATAGACTACATCAACATCATCTTTTTGAGATATGGCATATTTATTTAGGCGTGTAAACAAGTAGGCATTAAATAAACATGCATACATAGATTCATAATACAAAAGATGACATTAAGCATACAAGTAAACATGTAAAATCCGAGTTCTCTTGCGAGTCTTCCCCAAATGGAGAACCATAAGACCCTCACTAGGTTTTATAAGACCCACACTAGGTTTTCTGCTTAGTGCCTAGATCGCCCCATCCCCACATATTATATTGATTATCTTATAGCCGAATAGTCAATAATAAAAAGGAATCATACATGCGCTAAATTAACAATCTTAATTTTCCCTTTTAATCCTATATTAACTCTTAATAGTTTTTCAAGATCTAGGTCTACAAATTTTATTTAATTATGGCAACGATTCACATATCATTGTCATATTTTCTAGTAAAACATAAATAAAATATCAAACGCAGCAGATCATAGCATATGTTTCAATAATAGGCATATAATTAAAACATAAACGTGTAACCCATAAAGCTAAAACGAGTTGACTCGTGATGCCACTGTTGGGATTTAACAATCTAGCTAACCAATTTAGCTACGAGTACGCAACGGATGGATCTAGTAATAGCATATGATTAACACGTAACAAGAAGTAAATAGAAAGCGTACCTCTTAGCCAATGATCTTGAAACAAGTAAAGCGACTAAAGTAAATCGCCTCTACGGTTGCTCACACAATCACGTCAACCGAATATGTTAAGTTGTCTAGACTTAACTTCACGAACAAACAACTTGTGTCTAATAACCTGATATTCAAACACACCTCTTGAGCTTGTTTTACCGAAAATCAGATTACCTATACCAGATTCTGTTTTAACCGAATATCTTCAAAACCCTAGTGAGGGCTTCAACTTAATTCGGTAATATCCGAATACCAAACAACCTGCGAACCCTAGTTCTTGCTGCTTTGTCTTCGTTATCCAAACAGAAACACAAAACCAAATACCAGCTAACCTTCGAACTTGTGGAGATACAATATGCACCGAAACCCACTTAGGGTTTTAGGTTACTTCGGTGAGGACAAGTGAAAACGAAACTCAAACAACCCTAGAGAGGGGCTTGAAGATTTCGTATAATGGAGAGTAAGGAAAACCGAATACTGTTTTTAGGTTTTTGAAGCAGGCGTGTGGAATGAACTATGGGGTGAGGGGTATTTATAACCCCAAAACCCTACTCATGATAGACATAGAAACAAGTCCTATTCTAATCACAACACATCTCCTTGTCCTCCTTATCTAAACCGAAACCTGGAACCCTCAAGGAATATACCATTCGTTTCCAGCTTTAAGACATAACAAGTTTGTGTCTTAATTCAATTTAGTCCTTGTGGTTTGTATTAATAACGTTTGTGAAGTATTAAACATATTCTCCGTGTATTAACGTGTGTGCTCCCAATAGGCTCACATATTTCTAACGTACCTCGTGCTAACCGACTACCATAACCTAACAGTATCAAACTAATTCTTTTACGACATTAGTATTTGAGGTGTTCACAATTCAGATATCCAATCCCAACGAGGATAGAAGCGAGTAGCTCTGAATTTGTAACCGAAACGAACTAAATATTCGATCTTTGGTTTGGTTTTGGCAAAACGTAAACAAGAACGAACCGAATACCGAGTTCACATATAAACACATTCATTTTTGTATATAGTATATACTATTAAAATATTATCCTTGTATAAATATACCATTTATAAATATACTATTAACACATTATCTTTATATAAATATAACATTTTCTAAGGTTGTAAATATTTTTTTAGTGATGCATCTTTCTCGTTGTATATTTTTTATACATTGTCTAAGTTTAATATATAAATACATTTAATTAAATGATTTACTTAAATAAGTTTTCAATTCAGGTTTTTTGGTTCAGTTTGATTCAGTTTAAATTCGGTTGGGTTCGTTTTTACCTCAAAAGTTTTCAGCTGAACAATTTAACCAAATAATTCGAGAAACCCAAAAACCGGACCGATGAACACCACTAGAACTCAAACGATTTTAGAGGTTAGAACCCAGAATGTACCTCAGACACTACAAGAATCGGAGAGTGAAAAAAATGATTTGCAACCCAACATGCTCATTGAGCTAAAGTCCAAAACAACCTCACTTAACTGTTGTACTTCTCAGCCAAAGATTGATAATACCAAAAAACATATTAAATTCACCTCTCTCAAACTTATTAACTCCATAAATGGTTTAAATATTCAAAAAAAAAAGTCAAAAAACAACCAAAACACATGCCCTTACCTACTGTTTCCAACGATACCGCTTTTTGCAACAATAAATCAGATATCCTTAGATGCAACCAAATGCAGCAAGTACGTCTCATCTGGAAAATGCTAAGGTTGAAGAGGTTAGAAAAACAATTGAAATTGGTTGTCTTATAGGTTTTAACATGATTGGTAAAGAACATGATGTTAGTGCAATCATCGGTGATAATGTGGTGGAACGGCTCACTAAACATTAATGGAGTAAGTACCAATCATAAAGGCAAAAAGAAATTTTAGTCAAAATAATCATATATGGGATCCTCAAATGGTTAAACAATATAGTCACTGGGTTGATAGTGTTATCTCCCTCATTTTTGTCAGCCCATGTTTCGATGTGGTTTTTCAACAGCTAAATGGGTTACTTGAGGTTCGGGATTGAATTACATACTTCGAGCTAGCATGAACCTCAAAGAAATGATTCTCTTTTAGAAGAATTCACCGTGCTATCGCTTTTGTGGATTTATAATCGTGAAGAAATGATGATTCTTAATAGGTGTTGTGTTTTGGTGACTCAATTTGCGTTTGTACCGAAAAATTGTAATCTTATCTAGCTTCTTGCTAGCTATTTTTAATAAACTAATTGCCGTTCAAAAGAAAAAAAATGCTCATTGAGCTAAAACTATCGCCTCTATTGGATTTTAAGGCATTGGAAAAATGATTAACATAATAAGCCCATTGTGAACAAAGGTAAAACTGAAGAAGAAAAATCAATTTCTGAAGTTTTAGAATTGGCCTATCACACCTGTTCAAGGCTCTGAATTTTATATTGACACTACAAAATTATTGTAGCATGACATGAAAAAAACATAAAATAAAAACTTTTGGTTATTAAGATGGATGTTTTTAGTTTATATTTATCATGATTTTTTTTTTCTTAAAAGGTGAAATCTATTACTCACAAACCATATAAAGACTGCAACTGATCTTCACTTTAATTACAGGCAAAAGACATACCCAATGCACAACTAAAAGAAGATTAATAAGCAAGCTATACACATACAGCTGCAATAATCATAAAAGTTAGGTTACAATCATAATCTACTAGTCATAAAAACTTTCCCAAACGAACACTCGATAATTAAGAAAAAGAAAAATTAAAGATCAGATTTTTTCAATACGAGTGATGCCCAAAAGATCAAGGCATTTCCCCATTACCACTTTAGTTGCCTCAAACAACAAAAACTTGCTCTCCTCCGCATATCCATCAACCTGCCAAAACTTTCAAATTTACATTATTTCCCGACAAAAATCACAAGATTTGTCGTTCTATAAACCAAATACAGTCTAGATAATTAGATTTAGTTTTAAGATAAGCGGAATTCAAATTCAGTATTGTAAGAGAAAAAGCGTATATGTATAAAAATTATACCTGCCAAACGGAAGAGTATAAATCGTTAAACTTGTTGCATAAAACATAAAGGTATTCACACATGATATGTGGTGCAAGGACTCTGCAAACCTCTCCAAGAACCTAAAAGGGAAAGTTATATTATTAATAGAATTATATAATTTACATAATCATATTCAACTATCAGGGTTTATGAAGGACCACCACAGACAAACTATATCAAGTGAAGTGTGCAAAATGTATACTAATATGAAATTGTGAGGATATTATGGACGTAGTCTGAGATATGATCCCATATGACTCGATCCTCTGAGATTTTCACGCTTACTCTCAGATACCCACGATATACCTAATGTGTCAAACACAGTAAAATCCTAATGAAAGTGTGGGCCAACAGTTTGAGGGATAGCATGAGTATGAAAAGCAACAAGATCAACTGAAAGAATTCAATTTGAAATCTCTATTCAGGGTCACCATAAGGTAAATTTTCTTCTCTATCAGTTTATGCCATAAGCTAAATTTTGACTTTCTATGTAGCATTACATTTGACCCATCTTTGTTTTCATGTATAGTTTGGTCGAAACATTTAATATTTTTTTTGTATATGAATAGGACTATTCCTTGAGTCGTTACGGAGTATAACACAACACTTGTTCATCATAGGATGAAGAAAGAGAATAGAAATTTTAGTGGTAAAAAGGAAAAAAGGTACTGCATACAAGAACAATAGTGGCCAAAAGGTAAATCTGACTTGTATGCTAACTTACTCTTGGTTTACATTTTGATCGATCTTTCATGTCTAGTTTGGTCCGAACATTATGTTATTTTTATAAAGTTATATACACATTTATTATATAAATGTATCATCTTTGGGGAGCCTGATAAAAAAAAGAGTGTAGTCGATTCATGAAAAACTTAACTTGACAAACTTTGATATTCTGTTAATTTACATTAACGATTTTCGAGTTGGAATGTATAGATTTTGGATGCATTAATAATTTTGAAAAGGTTAGAGCGTACGGAAAATTTAACCAATCATATCATCTTACCTCAGTAAAACGGAGTAAATGTAAACCCAACACACGTTCTGCACCGTTCTTCAATTCTAAGGTTTCTACCTGTAGCAAAAATAAAATAAAATGAATACTTCGTATAACATACATCATATATTATATATACATAGAAACGAAAAGAAAGACTTGCCTTTAACTTCTTAACATCTTTACTAGATGCCTTCAAACTTAAACAAATTCGAGCATATGTATACAGTAGATATACAGCAGTATTATCCTGTTTAACAATGAATGTGAGGAAATAAGAAACAAGATCGATATAGAGATTTTTTAGTCAATGAAAAAAATACAATATACAATTGCATAACATCGTTGCTAATGAAAGAACATCATTAGAATACCTTTTCATCAAGCATCTGATCAAACTTGCATGTATAATTAGTCAATCTGTTGTTCTTCAAGTGTGCATACCTGTTAAGAACACAAGCACATAATATGAGTAAGCACAAAACTTGTCCAAAAAGTAAGATATCTTGTGTTATAAAACAAAGGAAGTATCCTGTAACGTTGTTTAATTCCACATAAAGTAAAAATGTAGAATTTGTTTATCTACACTTCTTTTTGCAAATAAAAATTTGATTACAGCAAGTATACGAAATACAAGTTACCATTCTACTCCATTATTGGCACCGATATGCATAAGTACAATGGCCCGTGGTAACTATGATAAAGCAATGCGAATCTTACTTGACCAGCACCATATCAACAGCGCTATCAAGACGTTCAAACAACGCAAATCAAGCGCTATAATTGGTCAGAAGACGGGGCATCAAAATTGCACAACCCAACCACACTGAAAACACCATTCAAAACGAAATCACCACGAACCAATCAACATAAAATAAACAACATTCCGATAAGATTCAACAAAGCTTCACACTCAATCAAACAAAAAAAAAAAACTCAAAAACATCATACAAGCAAGCCGCTTCAACACAAAAACACCAAAACTTGCATCAATCAAAAAAACAGCACAGCATAAGAATATTCAAAAGTTTTCAGAAATTCAATTGGACTTACATCAGCTAACAAAAGCCTACCCAAAATCAATCACACAAACAACAACAACAATCAGACAAAAAATCAAAACAAAAATTATCCTTCAAACAAATCCAAGTATTCACCACAAACACCAAGAAGGATCAAATAATCCCATCAAGACAAGAGTTAAGAGACGAGCTAACGAAAACTAATTACATTAAAACATCAAAGCAACACCATTCAATAAACACAAACACCAAAAAACACTCACAACCCTACATTACACTTCAGGCGACTCAAACTTAAAAAAATCACGAGGTTCACTACAGCGCTTCACACAGTCAACAAAAACATGACGATCATCACATCAACAAAAACACGACATTCAACAATTAAAAGAATTCACACAAACATCAAAAGATGAAAATCAACAAAATAAAAAAAATCTCAAAAATTCAACACATCAACAACTATCAAAAGCATCAAAAAACAACTAAAATCAACAAGCGACGTACACAAACAAAAACACAAAAAGCATTCAAAAAAAGAACTCAATTTCGAAATATTATTCACAAACAATAAGCCATAACATCAAAGTAGTATCACAAAAAACAAAATCAAAACCTCAAATTCAGAGCGTTGACAAGGAAGGGCAAACGAAATACACAAGCCAATCACAAAAACAACAATTCACAAAATTCACACAAAATCCCAATCAAATCATCACTCAAATCAATAAACTTCACAAACACCCGTAGCTCAGACAAACAAACAGAATCAATCACATAACACTAAGCACACACAAAACAAAACAAAAAACAAACAATCATAACATCATCATCAACCTTCACTCTCATACCAAAAAATCATCCAAACGACACTAAAATCTACAAAAACATCAAATCACACATCACAAGGACAACCAACAAATTCATCTCAAAAATACATGCGACTTTCACACCGATATCTAAACAAAATCAGACACAAGCAACAAAACAAAGATAGAATAGTCAACCTACAAATTCACAATCAAACCAATCAAAACAAAGCCATTCATCACCACAAAACAAACAAGCTACAACAACAATCATCAACAACATCACAACAACAACAATCATACAACACGCAAGAGACAATTAAAATTCCAAATAAAAAGCCACAACAAAAAAATCACAACGGGAAGAAAAAAAAGCGTCAACACAGAATACACTTCAACAACAACAATCAACATAGTCCAAAAATAATTCACCCACAACACCACAACATCAACCGACAAAAATCTCAAAAACACACACATACCCAAATCACAGATCAAAAAATTCATACAACCAAATTCAAACCAAGTTCCAATATCAGATCCAGCCTACTATTCCACATCACACACAGTTACCATTCTACTCCCATTATTGGCACCGATAGCATAAGTACAATGGTCGTGGTATCTATGATAAAGCATGAGAATCTTACTTGACAGCACCATATCCAAGCGCTTCAGCAGTATGCTCAAGCTGTCTAGTAGTCCACTTGTTAGCCTTGCCTGCAAAAAAACGTTACGCAAATGTAGTCATCTCAAATCACCCATTATAAACCTATTGATGGATTGATTGGGGGTACGAAAATAAAAGCTCATATGAAAAAATATTTGGTATACCTCGTCCGTCAAGGACCTCTCTACAGCGACTTTTAGCTTCGTCAAGTAGATTTAAAAAATTAACGGCTTTAGAACTAGTTCGGAATCTCTCATAATCTTCAACTTGAATAGAACCAAACACGACATGACTTAATGGGTCTTTATTTACTGTCAACCCTAAACTTTTAGCAACCTGGGGGAATAAAAAATGTTGAACTCAATAAGTATTCCACATTCAAATTCTTGATCTTTTTGATGAAGATGTTATTGGTGGTGTATAAAATATACTTACAGTGATGCACAGTTCAATATCGTCTCGTTGCCCCACATCACTCACATGCATTATCCGGTCTGCTTTGTCTATTTCAAGTGCATGCCTACATATGCAGCCACAAGATTACTAGCCAATTGATATATGTTTTGATAAAATCAGCATTTGTTGCAAGTAAACTAACCACAAAGCTGCGATATCCACAAGAGGTAACTTTCGTCCTTCAATAAATATAGTCTCGTCTCCTTCACTTTCTGTGGTCAAACCCTTTGCCATCAATACATTTCGAGTCTGTCTAATGTACTGATCATAAAGTTCTTTACCCTGAAAATTAATATAATTAAACTCATAAACTGCAAAAATATGAGGTATAATCCTATTTTATGTGAAAATGAAGAAAAACATGACACCTCTTCTTCCCAGCAGACTCCCAGATGGTGATATACTTTTCGGTAACGTGCTCGGCTTATCTTACAGATTCGCACCCATGCATTTTGGTGCCTTTCATCCCGCCAATCCTATTCCAAAATTCATTATTTTAAATATACAAAAAAAAAAAAAAAATTAAGACGACCAAGCAGCTTAGAAAAAGAATTTTTATTTCATAGACTGACTTGCACCTGCTGAGCTCTCTCTCTGAATTCAGCATCTTCATCAAACCTCTTCTTCGATTCCTTATACAACACCTATCAAAGAACAAAATGAAAGAGAATGAAAGATAGATATAAATAGCTAAAACCTCAGGATGCATCAGGTATTATGTACGATAACGTGGCAGCGGATAATAAAGACGTCAAATCGGAAAGAAGTTGGATAATTATATAAAATTTGACCACTAAGTCAGATACTTGTCATATAATGAGGATATCTTTAGGACCAAAACAAAATCATCAATTATAAAATTTTCACATACCTTACTAACACTATTTCAAATTTTATTAAAAAAGACTTGCAGGTAATCATAGAACATTTCATGTAAGTAAAACAAAAAACAAAAACTATTGTTATGTAGAGGTTTTCAGTACCACATGTGATTTAACTTTTAAGTAATTGTGCTCACCTCAAGTTCTCCAATAGCTTGATAGTCAACTTCCCCATTAGGAAACCTCTCGATTAGCAACTCTGTCATCATCATTTTTGACTGCAAAAAAAATAACATATTAGTGTATGAATGTATGCATATCAGTGTGTGTGTGTGTGTCTTGAATAAAAACCATTGATGCGAGTTGACTCTAGAATAAGAACAGACTAAAATGTAGCTTCGTATAACATGTAGATGCAGGTATAATAAAATTTAATTTAACAGTTAAACAGCAAGACCAAAAGCATGTACCTTAATGTCCAGATGATCCCCATATTGGAATCTTCGCTGCACATGGACTCTAGAATACTCAAGTATACGAGCTAAAGTTTCTCCAATAATAGCGGACCGTATATGATCCATATGCATATCCGTGGCTACATTTCGTGAAAGAAAGTCTATAATCGTTTTTTTCACAGGAAGTTTTGGTGCCAATGTGCCTATACCATGCCTTAACATCTTATGAATACTCTGCAAGGAGATAAAAAAAAGTGACGATATTGAAGTAGACAAGAATTATAATGTGCACTTTAAAACAGATGGAAAAGAAAATACCGCAGCTATCCATTTCCCAGATAACTCAAGCTTGAGAAAACCAGGACCACCTACGACGATACTTTTCAGCATGCAAGCTTTTGAGAGACAGCCTATACACTTTCTGACATGCTATTGAAGGGGGAAAAAAAGCGTAAAAAACCTAGGCAGTATTTTCCAAAATCCAGGAGATTTCACTAAAAAAAAAATATTACCATTCCAGCATGTTTTGGTCCTTCATAGTAATGAACGCTTCTTGCATCAGGCCATATGTCCAAGACACTAGTGCTATTACCAAATGTAAATTTCTGAATTAGTACTCGTATCATCCAGAAGAACGTAAAAGTGCATAAGTACGTATGAGAAGCAACATATATACCATAGGTAATCACAACCATCCGCTTTGGTGCCGGGAGAAATACTAACCGACACTGCTTCTTGTCGAGGGAAACTGGATAGCATCGCGAGGTAAAAGAACTTAAATTTCTCTTGAAGGCTCCATCTATTATCTTTCTCCTATAATGTATTACAATACAAAACTCAGCAGTTAACATATCCTATAGTTTGCATTATATATTAAGCTTCTAAATCTATATATATGCATGATAAAGTGTACGTTAAGAATAGACTTACTACATCCATGGTTTTGGGAGTATGTTTGTGTATTCCAGAATATCTGTGGAGTAACAAATACGTAGATTAGCACGAGGAAGGGATAAAAATAATATGGCAATTCACTTAACAAGTATCATTTTTGTTAATTTGTCCACGGCGGCCAAAGAGTAGATAGGCGAGGAGAAACGATTTATGGATTATATAAATCAATATAAGGATTTTATTCAACTATGTATATCAAAATTCCTTGAGCTTTTATCGAATCAAAAACCCAATGACCAATTTGGAGGTGGACTTACAAATTGGTAGTTTGACCAATTCAACCAGCCCAAAAACTAGATAGCTTTTAAAAATTTCAGCCTTTACTTCTCTCTTTTTGTACTTTATTTAATGACAGCTAGGTGGCTTTGTCAGTTTTAGTTAGGCTGTGTTTGTTTTTGCAAAAAAACATCTGACGGATGTTTGTTTTTTTCTTGTGAGTAAGACGCTGTCAGATGTAATTTGTCTTACTGAGTCAGAGCCGGGGGTTTGGTCTTACCGCCTCTGAACCTTACGAAACCTTCACACACCTCCAAACTTGAATAGAATTTTTGTTATGATATAATGAACTGGAAAATAAGATCTGAAAGTTTTGGAAGAGAAGATAAGACTGTGTTTGATGAAGAAGAAGAACATACATAGAGTAGTAAAAAGTGACAAAATAGTACAAAGGTGGAATAAATGGTTTTTTTTGTACCCAACGTCTTTGGTCTAATGGTATGTGTGTCTTAGCAATCTAGAGGTTGTGAGTTCAAGCTTCGCTTGAGGCATTTATGACAGATATAGTGTGAGATAGATAGTATAGGGTGCGAAAATTTGCCGTTCTAAAAAAATGGTCTTTTTGTTTCAATGAAAAAAAAAAAGTTTTTTATCCATAGCGGTGTTTTAAGCAATAAAATTGTCTTGATTAACCCGTTGAAAAGTTATCGTGTTGGATCTTTTTTATTCTCAAGAAAAAAAATTAAACCGGCTAAGATCTTTCTTTTTCTAGCTTCTATATATTACAAAAATGGAAAATAAAAATCATTCAGACAATTATAAAAAACAAACAACATTATTTCATTCAGATTCAGACTTTATAACCACCTCTTACCAGTAAGATGTGGTAGTCAGATTCATACCCAAAACATCTTAACGAAACAAACACACCCTTAGATTCACTGCTGCTGCTAGAGTTAAATTAAAGTAAACTCACCCTTGTTTCTTGGCTAGATCTGCAAAGTAAGAACTTTTAGCCGGTGTTGTTTCTTCAGCAAACGGTGGCAGCTTCCAGTCCACTTTCACCTTTAAAGAGCAACCATTCCCCTTAATCACGCCACGACTGATGCTACCATCAGCTGGCACAAAGAATTCATAAACGGCCGACAAAAGTATATCCCCCGAGATGGAGTCACTCAAGTTTGCATCAATTATGAGGGAGAATTGGGCTGGTACAGGTAACACAGATCGCATCAGGTTTATTTTGCCAGGCTTAACCTCATCATGTTGTTTGGTTTCAAAGAGCATTGCCTTGTAATCAGCAGGAGAACTCCCATAATCAAAGTTTTTGCCATAATAAGCCATTACCCTTCCAACAACTTTTGTTTCCTTAGAAGTTGATTCAAAGGCTACTTCCAGAGCTGCGTCTACTGCATACTTTAATGCAACGTAATACAGCTTTAGATAGCCATCTCTACCTTTTAAGGTACAAGAATCCGAACCGCCATCGGGCCTCTTTGCAAAATAATCTGAGAAGTTTATAACCTCACAGTTATTGCAAATTTCAAAAGCATCATTCAATTTTCCTTCGGCATAGACTATATCTCTATAAGCACAATCATCCTTCGCGTCATCCACCTTATCAGTTGTAACATTGAGTTTTGCAGCGACCGTAACGGATGTAGAGAATGGGATTGAACAATAACAGATATTGTGTGGAGATAAAAATCCCAGTTGGGGAACGAGTATGGGATCATTGTAGTTACGGTTGAACATAATGTAACAAGGTGACGCCGGATCTAGAGAGAAAGCAGCTGCCTGTATACTCCCAAAGAGCTGATGACGGCCGCTACCCACCTTAGTGTGGGCAGTATCTGTTGGAGGATCATAGGTAAGCATTACGGGTTGTGCGTAGCAGCATAATCTACGTGGGGTAGCTTTTCCATCATCGTTGTTATAGGTAAGAAAAAACTTACACGGCACAAACCGAAACTTGGGAACTTTGCAGAATGAAGGCAGCCTATCAGATCATGAACAAAAAGAAATAAGGAAAATTAATTAAAAATATACAAAAAGCTAGATAGTGTTTTGAATGAGTCAGTAAACTCACAGTTGTTCCTCCGTTAGTTGAGAAAAGTAAACCTTTGATCTGCAAGAGTCGATTAAAATAAACAATATTAATTAGAAAAGATAAATAACTAAAGATTGATTGATTGATATAAAATTAAGTAGTAATAAATCCTTACTTTTGCCGTATTCAGAAATAGAATTAAAATAATGTTTGATATAGAATTATTAAGTAATAAATACTTACTCAGCATGCCTAAGAAATTCGCTTCTCGGTTGTCGTGGTCTGTGTATTAACACTTGCTCCGACATCTTTATCAAATCGTGAAAAACTGAATAACAATGATTAATAATAGTATGAGGAAGAGAATAGATAGAAACATTTGCTTTTTATGGGGGGGTAATATAACATTTAAAAAATTTAACAGTGAACAACAAACAAACACGATTTAAACAGCACATCCACAACATAAAAGAAACATTTAGTCTGGATAACCAAAATCAAAATATAATACCTCTAAAATTAATATAGGCATAATAGTAGTATTTTGATGATACAAATGAGTAATAAATAATTAACATGTATGTTTGACGTTTTTACTAAGCCATGACGTTATGAAAGAATTAACTTGGGCTAGTAAATTATATTAATTATGATTGATGACTAATTTAAGAAACCAAATTGGGGTTGGGCAGTTTGTAAAAGAAATCGTTTGACATGTAGGATATGAGTAGCTAAGTCAAATAATCAATATACTTAACACAAAATAAATAATAGAAGTGAATATCATTGATAAGGAAATTTATTATTAAGTAAATAAAAGAAAGGAAACAGTTACAAATTTGAACGGGTCAAACGGATGGGTTAGTAATCACATATCAAAGAATCTCCACATATCTCGCCCATACCCACTTTTAAACCCTCGCCTCTCAGTTGATCAATTCACGACAAAAAAAAAAACCTAAAAGTAACTTGATCGAACCAAATCAAGAGGAGATGTAGTTGCGCCGTATTCTGAGTATTGATTTCTTGATCTTTGTTCAGTTGTTTTGTTCGTGATTGGGGGAGCGTTTTCCAAGACATGCAAAGTTTTGGGTTCACGTTGATCATCCAAGGTTAGAGTAGAAATCCATAACGGTTGAGTTCCCATTCTGGTTTACATCACAACCGAGTTGCTAGAGTCGAGGTACTATTCGTGATTGTTTTTGAGTGTGAGGTATGCTAAGGTAAAGTCGATCGTGTCACGTCTAGGAAGACGGTTCAGGTTCGTTCGTTGATAATTAGAGTTCGTAAGTAGCAAGGTTTTGGGCTCATTTGTTTATATATGTGTGGGTGCTGGAGTACAATCGTGCCTTATTGATTTCTGGTGTACGTGATTAAATTGGTTTCCTACTCGTGTTCTTGTTTCGGTTTCGAACGATTCACGTCTAGCCTTGAGGTAATTATCGAACCATATTTTTAATACATAATCGTAGACTACACATAGTATATGTTATAATAAAACCGTAATCGGAAACACCAACTGATTAATATATCATGAGTCTCACATCAGGTCTTGTAAATTTGTAATATAATAAATCTTGGGTACCACTTTGCATAGCTAAATCTAAATTGGGTCTTAAATGTATTGTGTGGTATATCACGGGTGAAAAAGATGCATGGTTGTGCATGAATTAATCTAACAATTTTTAAGATACGTGATAAAGATGCATGGTTGTGCATGAATTAATCTAACAATTTTTAAGATACACTTAGCCATTTGTCATTATTAACTATGGTGTCTTAAGCAAAGCAAATGTAGTTATCTTAACATAATGTCTATTCTAACTAATTAAATAAATTAGTAGATATTAAAAGTGCTTATAACATGTAATAATATGAAATGTAAATAGTAGTCTTTTACTAGTACCCTTGAATACAGAAAGTGATGTAGTTTGTTATGAAATTGGTAATAGTTGGTTTATATTACGTTAAGCTAGGACAATAGTATTTATTGGTTACGTTCCATGTAGATTATTGGGAGGATCAGTAACTAAGTTGGTCATTATCGATTCCGCGTTAGACTGGTTAAGGTACGGATATTCTTTACCTCTTCTCTTTACTATTGTTATGATTAACGGTTTTTCCGTTTGCGTCGATTATTCGTACGGATATATCTACTTTCTTTTTAAGCTTTATTTGTTCGTACAGATATTCTATCACTTCTTTTAAGGACTCTCATTACTATTGATCCGTATCTATTTGCACCTTTGCAAGCATTATATCCCTTGCCTATTAATTGATTTGATATCCGTTCGCTACCTATTTGATAATTTCGTTGAACCCCTTGAACTCATTTTACGCATGCTTCATTTGACATTGCTATGATATGAACTTATTCGTTTTGTTTAGACATGACCTTTTGTTGACATAATATGTTTTGTTTTGATATGCTATATAAACCTTTCGTTCTGTTCCGATGCCCGAGCTAACTAGCCATGGAGGTACCATGGCCGCGTCATTGAGGCACCAATGGCGTGACACTATCTGTGGCGGTGTGATCAGTCTTCCCTTTTTGTTTTGTGTGCTATATTATGCACTTGGCCATATATGATTTGATTTGTAGGGAGCGTATGGATGCAAGGGAGCGTATGGATGCATCCTAGGTACTTCGTTTAGTTTCGTTTTGGTGAATGGATTAGTGTGGTGCCAACACCCCATTTCACATTTTGTAGGGTACATCTGGAGTCTGCAGCTCCCATGTACAATTTGATATGATGTATGTTGGATTATTTAGTCTAAGCGTGTGGCATGCTTTGGACTTTTGTTTCGAGCTCGTGGGGCATTTCTATATGTTTCGTTTGGCTATCTGTTTTGTTTGGCTATCGATTTCGTTTGGCTATCTATTTTGTTTGGTTACCTATTCCGTTTGGCTATCTATTTCATTTGGTTACCTATTTCGTTTGGCCACCTATTTCGGTTGGATACTTATTTCATTCAGCTCTTATGATATACGAGATCCTTGTTACCCAGGTTATGTTGATTCTATTTCGTTTACTTATTCATACTTGATCTATATGTTTTGTTTATATCTGTTCACTGAGCTTTTTAGCTCAGCCGCATTTTCTTTTCCTCACGGCAGGTAACCAGGGGAAGTTGGGATACGAGCGAAGAGTGCATAGGAGCTTATATTGGACAATCTTGAGGGACTAGCATACCACATCTACACTATAAGTTGTTTAGAAGTTGGATTTTGGATCAGTTGCTATCATAGAAGACCCGTATGTATAGACTTTGTATTTCCTTAGTAATTGGTAAAATTTTGTTAACCCATTTTATTAGTAAAGTCTTCCGCTTGCATATGTTTTGGTTCTGTAAGTGTGACATTCGGGCCCGTTTCGGGGCGGGGTGTTACACAAAATGTAAAAAAATAAAATAATAAACAAATAAATAAACAAGGTGTAAAAAGCAAAAAATAATCATCATAAACAAACACGATTTACATCTCACACAGATTCATAACTAAACAACAAACTTTTAACATTAGTCAAACATGACTTTCCTAATACGACATAAAGACTTTCCTAAACATTAGTCAAACATGATAAATACTTTCCTAACACAAAGACATTCCTAAATCCTAACCGTGGGCGTATCATAAACCGTGTAATGTAAATATCTAACAGTAAATCATCAAAAAATAAAAACACAAAGTGATGTGCACACCACAAAATCACATGTGTAATGCATTGTTACAACAACACATATGCATTTTTGTGTTGTGCACATCACTTTGTGTGGTGTGCATATCAACTCCTATTCCTAAACATAATAAACTATGACAGTTATCCGGCGTATCATAAACCGTGTAATGTAAATATCTAACAGTAAATCATCAAAAAATAAAAACACGATTTAATTAAACAAATCAACAGCATAATAAACACGATTTACACACAACATATCATACAGATTGATGTATAAACAACAACAAATTTATTTAAGTTAAATGAAAAGGTTAATAGAGTTATACCTAGACGATGGATTTGTTGTTTGATCTAAAGATGGATGTGCTTTTTGGTATTTATTCAGCCGTGTTGTTCCCACCTTCCTTTTCTGTACTCCTCGTCGGCCCAATTGGCCTTGGTCCTTTTACTTTTCACCAAACCCCCGCCGGACCGGGTTAAAAAAGCCCGTCAAACTTCTCGAAAGCCCAGGCTTTTTTAACTGTTATTATATACATATCCTAAGAGTCGGTTGAAACGCCGCCGTTTTTGCAATCTTCCTACAATGCCAACTTCATGGGCTAACTTTGGTTCGACGGCGTTAATCCAGAAACTGCCCCAACCCAGCCGTTCTTTGAAATTTGTTACATTTAAATATGGATATTCAATTTGCCATTTATTTAACTTTGAAATTTGGTAAAAATGCATTCAACCATTCGCTAATTTTATGTTTATGACGCACTTTGATCCTCTTTGGTAATGGAGAAAACAAATATTAAAATGGAGACCGAAAAAAAATAAACCCGCACAAGTTAAAAATAGAAAAAAAATTAAAATAAAATTTTAACGCAAAAATTAACCAGCACTAATTAAATTTGGAAGTCCGAAAAAAAAAAATAAACCACAATAATTGCAATAATAAACGTATGTTCCCAATAATATTATATTAAAAAAAAACACGTATACCAAAAAATAACCTGTGTAAACATGAGCGCACACATATAAGCCCTTTTATAAGAAAAAAAACAAACAATTAAACATGAGGCTGGTGAAAAAATAAAACCACACAAAATAAAAAAATATAAAAATAATAATTGCCTCGCAAACTATGCGGAAAATAAAAAATTAACAACCGCAGAGGAATGGAGTTAAAACTAAGTCGTTTTGACGTTGTTTGCACAGTAACGGCCATATTGGGCTCCATTTTGGGTCGGCCCATTGACAATTTTTTATTTTTTTTTTTGGTTTTTTCTTTTTTTTTAACATAGCAACTTAAAAAAAAATTGCTTCGGACAAAATATGAAACAAAATTATAAAAGTTCTTATTTATTAGATCAAAAATTATCCGCGACATGAGAAAACACAAATAAAGCCCATATAAATAATACAAACTTAGAGAAAAAATGAGACCGGAAAAATAAACCGCAAAAAATTAATATAAAAAAATATTGTTGGCCACACAATAGGGAAAAACTATTAACAAAGTACTGATTTTATACATAACTCTCATGTGATCCCACTGTGTGCTCGTTTCCTAACAATATAGACCATATAAAATAACGCAAGACTATTAAAATGATGATCGAGAAAAAATAATCAACCCGCACAATAATAAAAGAAAAAAATAAAAAAATACTTAACGACTCGCATCTATTAATGCCGGCGTATTCATGGCTTAATACACATATTTACCACATTCATAAAGTTATATAAGTCTCAAATACACCCCAAATAGCAAAAACAAATCTCAACCTAATAAAACCTTTACTCATGAGGCTCAACCAAATACTAAACCCATATAAGAAAAAAACAAAGTTCGCCTCATATTTTGATGGACCGAAAAAATCTAACTAAGAAAAAAAAAAATTAACGCCCCGCAGCATCGCGCGGGCAATCACGCTTGTTATATACATATCCTAAGAGTCGGTTGAAACGTCGCCGTTTTTGCAATCTTCCTACAATGCCAACTTCATGGGCTAACTTTGGCTCGACGGTGTTAACCCCAACCCAGCCGCTCTATGTTTAATACGAGTAGTTCATACTTCATACCCCACCGACCCGTTCCACCTTCTTCTTCAACACTTTCCCAGTGATATGTTCCAGACCCTTCGACACACACATCTACATCAAACTATTAATCTTAAATCAATGTCAAATAATATCAATAAAAAAGATGAACCAGCAGTTGATCGATGGTTTGAGATAACCTTAGGTTCATCTTTTCAAGATAACCCTTCTTCCAAATTCTTCATTCTTCGTTGTAAGTATATTAAATTTTTTATAAGCTTTGCTGTTAAAGTGATAAAGTCAACGTTGAATCTCATTAGTATAATAATTTCTTTGGACTAAAGTTTGATTTTCATGTTAAGATTTGAACTTTATGAAAAATGAGTAAATCTTCTGATATGGGTTCACATGTTTGATTAAGCTTATTTTTTGGCTTATCAGCTTATTTGGTTTCGGCTTATATTGTGGTTTGTTGAGGTTCTTTGAAATTTGTTACATTTAAATATGGATATTCAATTTGCCATTTATTTAACTTTGAAATTTGGTAAAAATGCATTCAACCATTCGCTAATTTTATGTTTATGACGCACTTTGATCCTCTTTGGTAATGGAGCAAGTATTTTGGTTCTTGCGGATTTTGCGTGTTAATTAATATAATCGTACGTTAAAAAATTATAGTAATTGAATAAGTCACCATTTATTTCGGACACTTGACACAACATCTATCATCCATTTTATGTTAACGTTATGAAGACCGAACGATCGTTTGATTGTTGACTCAAAATAGAGATTTGGGTTTCTCTTTTAGACCCACTATTTAAAAACTTTTTTTGAATTTGTAACAAAGGGATTTGATATGCTTGAGTACAAGACGAAAAATTAGACTAATTGCATGCTTGATTATATTTGATTATACCTGCTGTTAGCATAGTTTTCCGTCATTTTTTAAGAGCATTTAGATTACGATATTCCGACGTAGTTATACTCACTAAGTGGTAGCTACGTCAGCACGCCAGCCGGTGAGTCAATGTCCGCTTAATAATCTTAGTTATACTCACTATGTGCCTTCACTAACTTTACCTTCTTTCCTTTCAAGGTGTCTCTTCTATTGATTTATTAACCACATGGTTCACATCATGTACGTGTTGCTATTCCTGTTACTCATTTCAAGTCTATAGATATTCATAAATACTTATATTGCATATACATGCTTCCATTAATGCCATATCTTTTTTATTCAGTTATGATGACAGTTGTATGTAGTTAACAAAGACAGTTATATCCCCATGGCCTGCAACAATTTTTGATGAACAAAGGAAATATCTCATTTACTTATGATGTCGTTCCAAGTCCCTCCGCAAGGGTACCAAATCCCGAACATAATCACGAGTCACAACGCAAACTACATTGCATTTGTTATAGTTTCATTGTCTAAATGCATTTGTCTATAATAATTGTATCTAACACGGTTGGAGACATATGTTGATGCATGTACCATTATCCAGGCGCTCAGCAACAAAAAAGTCAGCCAACTATGCACCAACAACAGAACATTACTCCCAATGTTTACCGCTAAAAAAAGCACCCAACTATGCGCCAACAACACACCATTTCTATAAATGTTTACCCATAAAAAAACCAAACAACTACGTACCAATAACAGACGAATGTGACCTATATACAGTAACCACAACCTGGCTTTCAGCGACCATGTTCATCTGATACAGAACCTGCAAGGATATGTGATCCTAAGAACATCCGTCCAAGATATGAAACGACCACCGAACGCCGTAAGCATTGTACTCAGATATTCTGTTTACCTGTCATCACTTATCATCTAACATCTCAGTTCATTCATTCATGTAGTCAAAGAGAGTCATGACATTTGACGATCCAAAACAGCAACCATATGAGTGAAAAAAGGCAATCAGGAGATAGTCAAGATGAGAGTGCATGTAACGGATTCCGGCTTGGGCTACTTATGTGAATCCATGTACCATAAGTCCACATTGCTTTTGTATATAACATGTGACTAATGAACTTATGCTTTCTATCTGGTAATTTGGATTGGTTATTTAAATTGCTTACCAGCTTAAAATAAGCAGGTACCTACTGAATATTACACGCTTAGTTTAGAGTAAAATCCATAAGTATCCAGTGTTATCCAAACACCTGAAACTGCTTATCTACTTTTAAGTAAGCAGATGAAATTTAGGCATGATTCTTAAACATATCAAATGGGTCATATCAGGTAAAAAGGTTATGGTTTTCTGATGAAATAAGTTGCATACAGTTTTATTTACTATAAATGGACGATTATATTAATTCGCCAACCCGACACAGTCTGATTAGCCAACCCATTTTAACCCGCCTTTGGAATTCCTAGAAATACTCTAAGAAGGGAATAACTTAAGGCAATGTGTGTGTAACAGGTCCATTCAGGTTTTCCAGCTTCTTGACTTATCAAGCGACTCCTGTTATCCGGCTACCATGTCGTCAGCACCGTTAGAGACGACGCGTGTTCTCAGCTTCACTTTATGCATACGAAACATGCTACTAGGCTGATCCTGTTTTGGGCTTGGAGTATCAGGAAATGGCATTGCAACAGAGAGGCTTGTTTAGTAAAAGCTGAATTAATAGAAGGAGGCTTTGCTAATGCAATCATGGGATGTGAAGGTGTCTCTCACACCGCTTTTCTGGAACTTGGACAACCTACTCAAGTGTCAAGTATGTTGTATGCTTAAACTCTAATAATATATAAACACAAATATATTACAGGTTTTGTGCACCGTTTAGCAGATGTATATATTACTATATATCTTATTTATCATTACACTACAAGACAAAAACAGTAACGGGCTACTGTTTATCGATGAACAGTAGCCCGTTACTGTTCATCGGCCCAATTTTTTTTATTTTTTTTGGTAAATTTTTTCTTTATACTGGTGGTTACTGTTCATCGGCCGGAAAAAAAAAAACTTTATACTACCCCCTTCTTTCGTCAAAAATAAGAAGAAAAAAAATTACGTTTAAGACTTTCTATCGGTCTGGGAAAAAAAAATATATATCCCCTTTATTGAAAAAAAAATTTTTGTCATTTAATATGAGAAAAAACAAACTATTAAACATGAGACCGAAGAAATTAACCCGAACAAAAAAAAATGCTCTGCAATAACGCGCGAAAAAATAACGCCCGCAGCAACGCGCGGGTAATCTTTGCTTGTTGAAATGAAAGTTCACTTTCTACAATTAAAAAAAATAGGCCCCGCCGCAACGCGCGGGCTATCGTGCTTGTTTTTATATATATAATGAGATCCCGCGCTTCGTGGCAGGGTCTTTGTTCTCCGACAAATACCTCAATTGTAATATAGGCAGCCGAATTCTAAGCTTAATAGATATTAACCTATTATACATTATGCGTCCGGACCACGACGTCATTTGACATTTAAGTTGTTTTTAATTTACGACCCGTGAGTACCCGTCTCTCATATCGACCTTCTTCGACACTCACACTTATGACAGCGTATTTTTTTAGGACGAGGCCCGGGTTCAATATGTAAGTATTGTTTTTTCAAAACACGCCCTTTAATAATTTGTCGATAATGTAGTAACCCGACTAATATATTAATTATCTCATTTTTTGTTACTACATAAGAGGAGATGTTGAGGCTAAGGGATCTAGGAGCCAATACACCTTCGAGTGCGCCCTACACTGAGCAGGAATTAATAGCCATGGTTAGAAAGGGCAAGCAACGAGGCACATTCCCGAGGTTGGTA
>BQNB010049729.1:0-14479 GCA_026074375.1 Tanacetum coccineum
AAAAGCACACATTTTCTATTCTTTTGGCATTATATTGGCTTTTATTTGGCAAAATCCTGGGTAAATTAGTATACAATTAAGCAAATATCACTTGGTCGCTCTGCTTCTTCGCCTGCGGAGTCCGCTGGGTAAAGTTTCCTTGCTTTGTCATTCTAGATTTTGGCAGTGTTCTTAGTGTCTGGTCCCACGGATGGCGCCAATCTGTTGATACAAAAGTTGGACGATCCTTGATTAGATCCGGATTAGGGGTAATACGGATCTGTTAGGCTCCAGTTCCTGTATCAATTGAGTCTTGATGTATGAGACCTGCGCACTAAGGAAACAAAGCACCGTTAGGCTTACCGTGGGATTGTCTCCCACGATTATCCTCCGGCGTGAGAGTAAGTAATCGGTTTTAGGGTTTTAGTAGAAAGTTAGGGTTATGAGAGCATACCTTGGATGAGAGCCTAGGTGCCCCTTATATTCTCACCAAACCCTAATGGGCTTTGTCCCATTAATTAGGTCAATAACCAAGAGGCCCCACCGCTTATTTTCATAACTAGTGGGCCCCTCTCCTGATCATAACTCGTTCGTAACGGGTGTTATAAATACCTGCGCGCGTGTGCGCTGGCTGGACCTCATGGGCCTAAATCCTTGTCGTGATAGCCCACATGTTATGGGCCTCCCCGTAGGCAGTATCGTTTGGGCCTTGGAAGTCTGTATTGGTGTTGCTATGGCCCATTCGTCACCGGTCCGGGTGTAAATAGTATTCGTAGGTCGGGTTCACGACCCGAGGTTGGACTATACGTCATCAGAAGTGATCTAAGCCCAAAAGTACAAGTCTTTAACACATTTAACCACGAAACAAAGATCAAACTTGGATTTTTCTTGCTATTTTTTTTTCGAACAAAAAAAATAAATGAACCAAGCCACGAATTTGATCTTGTTGAACCACACATCAAACACGAATTCCCCCTATGCTCTGGTACCAATTGTTACCCATAAAGATTCACGTAACAAGAGACATGATCCGAAGGTCGGGGAGGATTGAACAAATGTTTAGCCATATTATTTAGTGAGAGAAAGGGAAGATGTGTGTTTTCTAGAGAGAGAAACACACACCTTATTATAAGTGAAATGAATCCTCCACCCCTTCCCCATTGGGAAAAGTATGGAGGGGGAAATCTATATAGCCCCTGGGAACAACGAAAAAATCTAACTTTATAACTACACTTGGAACAAGTTTTGCGATCTACTTACTACACTTGACATTTCTAGTCCATGCGTGTCCGGCTATTATAAACTAATGTAATTCCGTATTAGCCGACATATTTTAAGGCTAACAGTATCCTTTTTCATCAAGGAACGTTTTGGCCAAGAAAGGCTTTGGAAAATGTTTTGAACATTTGCCATCGTTTGTGCATGCTACGTATCTTGCGTCTTTTCCACATGGGCCATGTAGCATATACTCAATCACCACTTTATAGCCAGCAGGATCATCTGTTGGAGATGGAAGTTCAGCAGAAATTATATCATATAGTTCACTGGGCGTTCTGCATTTTGAGTGCTCTTCAAGCCAGAGGAGGATATGTACGTGTGGTAGGCCTCGCTTCTGGAATTCTATGACATATACGACTGCAAGATCAATGTAATAATAGTTTTAGCTATATCTTAACTGTATTATGGATAATGGGTTATTTAAGAAGTTGATGTTAGTTATACTACCTGCTTCAGATTGGCCAAACACGTGTTTTTTTGTCAGGTCATCTAAGAGCTCAGTTAGCTTTAGTTTAAATACGCGTGTCCCTACTTCTGGCCGGTCATGTGCTTTCTGACCGGGGAAATAAGCCAACATTTCGGCTATTTCAGGCCATTTTGGATTCAATGTAAACGTGATGAACAAATCTGGATTGCCGTATGCCCCGCACATAGACCCCCCTTGATCACTGATAAATTATGCTTCATATATTTGTAGCGCACTCACACACCTCGCTATCTCTCTCTCGCGCACCTTGGCAAAAAATCTTTACCAATCCTGCACGTCTCTGAGTGTGAGATGTGTGTGTGCTCCTCTCTCGCGATCACTCAACGCATCCGATGAACTCTAGCTTAATTGAGTCCCTGACTTAATTATTGCCTCGCGATCACGTGTTGGCACTTTGTTCTATGACTGGGTGATGCCACGCACATCTAAATATGTGTGTGTAATACTCGCCCTAACTCGCTCACTACAAGTTGTAATGTATGGAACGTGCAAAATTATGTAAGATAGTACTCGCTTGTATAGTAAAATCCTCCTTTATTTTCTGGGTGAGAGATATTTTGTGTGATAAGGTATTTTTTCATGGGAAGCCTTATCCCCATCGGAAACAACAAAGGGTAATGAGTTAATGTAGATAGAGAGAGCGGTTCTGAAACAGTTTTCGGCCCTTCTTGTGTGTCTCTCTCTCTCTCACTCTCACTCTCTCTCTCATGGGAAGGCCGTCACCAAAATCATTAATGATTATAGCAGCTACTTCATAAATGGCCAGGGCGTTGTACTGTCGGGTTATTTTCTATCATCTGCTCGCGCCGCAGATGGACCACCGCTCTCTCACCCTCCCCAATTATGTGTTGTACGCTGCAACAAAGTGATGCTCTGACTCTCTCAATCATGCCTTTGCACTGACTAAACTCATCCAACATCTGGATTAAACTTCAGACTATCTGTTCATCTACAGGTTCAGTTGTGTCCTTGTCAATGAAAGCTCCTATACGATTTCTGATTCTAGTATCCTCTTGCTCGCTCGCTCCCTCCCCGCGCACTATAGAAGAGAGGAGATATATATAGAAAGGCTTGAATTCCTTCTTTAGGAAGTAGGGACCCATTCGATGATAGAGTGTGTCGCTCCATTGTAGAGAAAGTATCCGTTTTAATAGATATAATAATTGAGTGGTCTTGTGTTTGGGTACTCCAAAAGAGATGTGAACTCTCAGAATGCGTGTAAACTCTAATAGTGAACCATCTGCAACCAATGATGTTGCACGCGCCGTCTCATCTGCGCGCTAGCGCACTCGAGCGGCGACCCCCATACCCGGCCCTCGAGGCGCGCTCACAGAGAGAGAAAAAATGGGATATAGAGAGTGTTTCCTCCTTGTGACAACAAAAGCTGAGAAATCGCCGCGCGGATTGATAGCCACGTTTTGGTGACTGTATTCTCCCCTCTCTATCTTGGTTGCTCACATTGTTGCATTTGGGCACAGTGTATACGATCATTGACTGTGAAGGTCGGGCCCAATATTGATGGTATAGTGATAACTAAGGTTTACCCTTTGTTCAAATGTTGTGCATTGTACACTTGTACACATGCTTGAAGGCTTGCACATTCATTTTATATGTATACATTACATATAATTAGGGTTTTGATATAAACGTTAACGTTTAATGCTTGTTTTGATATAACGTTTTGAAAAGTACATTAAATGAATAATGTACTTGGTAAAATGATATTAAGATATAGACTTGACATATTAGGATGTTTACATGATATAAACATAGATATAGATGACATTGATAGAGGTTGCGTGAGCTTGTTTACTTTAGAGATGCAAGTTACGTTGCATAATGAGATAAAGCAAAAAATTTCCCTGTAAAAAGGTGGTATATATATAATAGATGGATATTACAGTGCATCTAATTTAATAGATGGATAATTACATTGATGAAAATTACGGGTTGTTATACTGCTATTTGGTTTATATTGTTTGTAGTAATATCTGGAAGTGGCAATGGAGGTATTCCTGCGAGTTTAATGTTAATAATAGTTTAAATAGATTTAGGTTTATACAAATTGTGTGTTAATTGTCCATTAAGAGAATGTATGTTTACCTAAGCAACCTGCATCTATTTCTATTATTGTTAGGCCGTAGTTGCTTTGTACTCTTCCGTCTTGTCTGATAGTTGTATTTGAATGAATCCTTAAAGATTTCTTAAGTGAGTCTGATAGAGATGGAGTAACTATGTCTTTGTCATGTTTATCTATAAGATAAACAGACATATGAATATAATGACACTTATCATTTAAAGGTATGAAAAGTACTTCTGGTGGAGTCTACCTCTATTCATACTTGCATATGAAGTGTGATTCATTTTTATTGGTTCTGTTATTGTTGGTTGACAGTAACTCTGTACTCTTCCCTCTTGTCTTATAGTGGTATTTGAATGAATCCTTACAAATTTTTGAAGCAAGTCTGACAGAGATGGAGTAATTCTCTGTGTATTCTGTGTACCTGTAACATAAACAACTATTTGAGTATAATGACACATATGGTATAAATGTATGAAGAGAAGTTTTGATAAACTCTACCTCTATTCATTCTTGCATACGTATTTTGATTCCCTTTTGCTGTATATGAGGTTGGAAACATGGGTTTAGAGTTTGAGAAGTTAGACAGTGAACATATTGAAACAACAAACTTTTGAATTACCATGGGTTAACTTATAGTCATAATAAATGAACATTATTAAAGGTAGGAAGCAATAATAGTAGTTGGAAGGTCATGCTGGTTTTGAGTCCTAGTGTTCATAGTATATTGTTGTCTTTTTATAGATTGTCTGGATGTAATATGGGGAATTTTGCATAAGCGTCACAATTGATTAGTATATATGAGAAAGTGGGACTTAATTTTGTTAGTTTGATTGGGCACAGTGGAGCTAAGAGGATTGCATGTTTCCTTATTTTGCAGGTAGGCAGGGACGATTAAACATGTGTTTGAACGAAGGGACTAACCATGAACCCAAGCATGAGTAGGTTTCTTTCAATGGCAATGCGTGGACATATTTCTTTTCATTGAGTTGTGTAATTTTCACGTGTCAAAGGTACGCACAATTGCAGACTAATTTCTTTTCTGATTGAAAAGAGCATTGGTGATCGATACTTATTAGAATTTCCAGTCATTTTAAATAATTTGCTAGTTTAGAACTTTTACAGATGTTGAATACTTGACACATTAACCATGGTCTCTAACTTGATTGCATTGGACTTTGTTTTTGCTACAGCTGTATTACCTTATACATATGCTTTTACCTTAATTGAAATGCAAAAGAAGTATTATTCATTTCCTTTATTGAAATGCAAGAGAATTATTATTCAGATTTATAACCAAAAATGAGGTACAGTATAACACCACCATGAGTTTTACAATGCTAAATTCATAAAACAAAATTACCATATCTTAATTGAAATTCAAAATAATAATTATTTATTTGTATAACCAAACATGAGGTATAGCCTAATACCGCCATAAGGCTTACAAGCTAAATTCAGAGAACCCAAATTCCCATTTTCCTAATTATTTTCTGCTATAAGCTCTCTTTGCATCCTCTTCATCTTTGATTGTGAATGTAAGCTGATGAAACTTGGGCATCTTCTCTGACCACAATCCAGGCACAATGCATCAGAAAGCATAACTTATCCACAAGGCAAAAACTGTTAATATACAACCCTATATAAATCTGACTTGTTATCTGACTGTGAGACCTTGATAAGTTCAATAAAGTTCAACATAAATGATAATAATTTAAACAGTCAAATATGAGTTCACACAAAAACCAAACATCAGTTTCCAAAAGTTTAATACATAGAATCATAGGATTCCTGGCATATTTTTGTCAAACTTATTGTTATTTTCCTAAGCATTATTTCTTCATGCGGGCATTGCATGATTCCATTCATTCTTGATGTTGACTGTGAGGTGATGAAACAGGGGAAGCTACACTGAGTCTGAATCTTCATCAATGCGCCTAATATCATAAAATGTTCAGAAATAGAGACTTAGTTAATGAATGATCTAATATAATTTAGTGATGATGGGCTTCCTAGGGGCTTACATCTTTCTTTTCTTCTTGTCCACATGCCCATCGTTATTGATCTCATGCGGGTCCTTTGCTGAACACAACACTTCATCTGTATCAGAGTCTTCCAGTTCAGACCTTAAACAATGGAAGTATATAAAAGCTGTTAGTAAGGTAAGTGCATAATGTGTTTCCGAAATAGTGTTTTGTTATTTTTTCCGCGCTGCCAGTGTTAAAAGTAGTTAACAACCTTTTCTTGCTCTTTTCCTCATTAGGCTTTGATAGAGTGCACACGGATGGTTGCCTTGTTAATCTTTTGAATGATGGCTCTGAATCATCGACAGTTATCAATTGGTTGCTAGAGGATGCCTCATCGTCTACCAAGTCAGCCAGATTAATTTTCTAGTAGGTGAAGCTTTCATAGCTTCCATACTCATAGTATGTATGTGTTGAGCTCCATGACGTGAGTGGTACCAATGAGATTCCTTATAGCAGTTGGCAAGCCTGAATCATCCTCTGCAGACTGTATATAGAGGTTAGTGTCAATGTAGGAATGTGGTTGAAATAAATAACAGAAACCAACCTCATCTTCCGCCTCTATGAGAGAGTCAACAGAACAGTTAAGCAACTCGGTTGCTATCTCATTGAACATGACGACGACGGTATGTGCAGTGTCATCATCAACAACAACCTCAAGCCTATACCTGCATAGTGCATGTAGTGGGGGAAAGGTAAAGAATAGCATATGTTGCATTGGAATTCAGTTTGCGTAAGAGATGTTAAAAGCATTATCGCAAAACAGGGTAATCCACAATCCTGTTACATGTCTCGCATAGGAAACTTTTTTTCTCCTTGGATGGAAACATTCTTCCTGTATTTCTCTCCACCACAGGAGGGATAGTTCCACCCACTCTTTCTCTGGCATTTTAAGTCCGTTTTTGGTTATTTTAGCTTGTTTTTAAAGGTAAAAGGTATGTGTAATTAAGCACATACCAGGGAGTAACATAGTAAACTGTATGGCTAGGGGATAAAAGTACATACATTGTTTTTGCGATTTCTGGCCTACAACAGAAGGTTTTCAACTGTCCCTTCCTTTGGCTGAGAAGAGTCCACCATCATCATCTCCTTGTTTGGCTCAACTAAACTGTCATCCACATTGATAGAAATGGTAAGCATGTGTTTATTACAAAAACTAACTTAAACAATCGCGTATTGTGTTACCTTGTCACTGATCTCAGTTCCTGCAGCGAGGAGATATCATCATTATCATAAATGACCATTGAGGAAGTGCTTGACAAATACAACTTATCTGCAAGGTAAGAATTAGTCTAATTTAGAAACAAAGTGATGTAAAGTGTAAATGCCAATCAATGTACTTGGGTCCTTACTGTTGTAAGTCTTGACGGTCATTGAAGTTAACATAATGGCACACATCCCAACATGTGCAGTTTTCTTCTCTATCAAAGAATCACCAACACCACCCCATAGAGTGACCCTTAGTGACTGCCTCCTGGCACATAAAATAGCAATCATCACAAAGGCGCCTAAGAAAGATGAATGTGATGTTTCAAGACAACAATTCTAACCTTTGGTTTGCTAGGTAAAAATCAAGCGTTTTGGAGTCGGATTTTGTGTAAGTGGTTCTCCCAACATTTGTTACGTAACCGCTTACATCTGCAGGGGATTAAACAACATTTTAATATAGGTATAGAACAGATGGCCTAAATAGTTAGATAGATAAAACCCACAGGTGATTACCAATCATGTACTTGTTATTTGTAAGCTCAATATCAGCAAAATCAACCAACTGGAATGTATATCTTACAAAACCAACACTGTTAGTAGAAACCTTCCTTATTGTTGTTGAGCCATCAAATTCAAGCATAAACATATCATGCCTGAAAACCCGGAACTCATCCGTGTTAGGTAGAATAGCAAAATTCTTGATCAAAAAGATTCCTCCTTCTTTTAGCCTCAAAAAGTTGTGTAGTATGGTTGCTTTAGCAGTTAGAATAGCCAAATTCTTGATCATATTACGCTGCAAGAACTAAGCGTTAGAAACACCAACTACAACAGGGAATGAAATTGGCACAACTTACCTTTGAATCAGAGACAACAAAATTCATGCTTAAATACCGGCCTGTTGTAGCATTTACGTCCCAAACTCTACCAACCATCACAATGATACTGCCAGTGCCATCCACCTTCAATTCATCCAAGAACAAAGGGGGGTTCGATTGTAGAGGTGCAGCCATGTCTGCAATCTTGGTACTCAAGCTGGTGCCTGCAGGTTTGGTTGACATTTTTGCTTTGCCTAAATGTTTATGTATCTATTATAAATTAACTGTTATGATGTGTGGGAAGCTAAAGAGAGAAAATTTGTATTTATAGCCACATCCAGCCAATTTCGTCTGCCCTGAGGATGTAAATATAGGAGGCCTAAAGTCTGCAGGTACATCTATAATAATTGTAACAGCAGCTTCATATTCAATTTAGTATAATAGATAAATTAATTGTATGCATGCTTCATATTCAATCTTCCTCATGCATTAACTTTTATAGAATTAAAGGAGAGTCTTTGAGTTCTCTCTACTGTAAGTCGTATGCATTAAACTTGTGTACTCTTAATTGTGAGTCTTGAACCCCCTAATCATGACTACTGCACATTAAATTAGAGGGCTGAATCGTTTAGTATAATAGATTTGCTTATCTTTTTAGCTTATTCTCTTTTCTTTTCTTTTCTTATTTTTGAAAAACAAAACAAAAATAGCTTATTTGATTCTATCTTTTGCTTATTCTCATAGATTAAATAGTTTAGCTTATTACTTGTAGCTTATTGGTTATCCTAGATCTTGTCCTTAAATATTCCCGTCTCTCGTTCACTTTACGGAGTCGAACACCTTAGTTTCAAGAGGATTAAGATCTATAGTTGTAGCTTATTGATTCTATTTTATTTTGATTGTCTTAATCCTTTTTTTGGCTTATTGTTTGATGGATTCAATTCTACTCATTGGCGTAGAGCTTAAGGGTTCATAAGCTAGTTCAATTTCTGAGTTTAGAGCTTTATTTAGTTTTTATTAAGCTTATAGTTAATAAATTTTAAAACTTTATTCACTATTTAGTAAAATAAAAGCTAATAGAGAAATAAACTAGGTATTTTACTTAGTTTATGTAATCGGGTGGTTTTGTATTCGTTTGCGGTTCATCAATTTGGTTCTACTTTCTATCTCTTTTCCTTATTAATTAGTCTAGATTAATTTAGCTTATCATGTCTAGTATTGCTTATTTGTTTGCTAGTATGCTTAGTGAGTAGATTCTATATATGCTTGTTAAGTGAATAAGTGTTTAGTGAATTAAGTGTGATAATTAAAAAGAGAATATTAATTAGTAATTTTCGGATTACTTAGATTAGTGTTTTGGTTATTCGAACGGGCAAAAGCCGTAAGAATAATTAGGCATTGATTTAGTAATTAATATCTTGATAAAATTTGTTTTCAATAAAAACCAATGTTGTGAGAAGATAATTATTTTGACGGGTATTAATTCGTTAATAAGAACTTTAAATTCACACTTAAGGATCTAAACACCTCACTTAGCAAGCATATCCTTTTATATATATCTCTTCGTTTAATTGTTTTGCTTATTGTTATTTAGTATAATCTAGTTTTTATATTTAGTTTAAAATCAAAAAAAAATTAAAAGATAATCAAGCATTTAAATTTCAAACATAAACGTGGTTTTCAATTCAATTCTCATTGGGATTACGACACTCAAAAGATTGATCATTACTTTTCCTAAAGTAATTTTTATATCTAACGGGAACTTCTTATTATATTACTCGACTCGATTTTATCGAATCATCTTGACATCTTGAATGTTGAGAGATTCACCTTGTTGTAGCCTTTCAATAGCTATCCACATTTCATGAGTTGTCTTGCAAGCATCAACAGTTGAGTATATTTCATCTCCAATTCCAGTCAATAGCAAATAAATTGCTTCCTTTTTGGATTCATAATGAGCTTTGTTTTCAAGAGACATATTCAAGATTGTCTCAACAGCTGTTCGTTCAGGAACAGCTGGAGTATTATCAGTTGCAGGTACATCTAGAATTGTGATAGCAGAATGAGTGTAGGGACCTTGAAGAATGCATTTCTTTAAGGCATCACCATTTGGTCTTGTATCAATGTATCTTAAGAAACGTGATTGCCATTGAGCATATCTTCCCGTTGCAAGCATTAGTGAATGATCCATTGGACCAGCTGCCATGATGTTGTTATGCATTTGACTGTCAGTTGTGAAACTTGTGATTGGAGTAGTCATGATGAATGATTGTGGTTAAATGGATGCAACTAACGTTCACAGGATTTTACAAACTATGATTTAAACTGATTAAATAAGTGACTTTAACGGGATTTTACAAAATCAATAGAAAACCATGAATGTGTAATTGTTTGTTGTTAAGGTTTGTTTAAGTAGGGTTAATGGTCTTTTAAGTCCTTGTCTGTGATTGTGTTGTTGGTTTGTTAAGGTAAAATTAATTGTCTTTTAAAGTGCAAGTCCAAATTTGTCCAAAGAATAAATCACAGGAAATGTCCATGTACCAAAAATGAGATCACTGAAATTGGTTCAATAGAGATTGATTTTTGGTACTGTAAAAAGAAGCAAACCGCTTCCTTAATAAATAAGCAAACCGCTGCCAAAAATAGACAACCAAACCGCTACAAATCGCTACCAATGAAAAGGACAAACCGATGGCTTATGTAAAGTAGCAAACCGCTGGTAACAATTTTATTTCAGTAAACCGCTGTCAATGTTACGTGCCAAACCGCTGCGATGTTTAAATAAACAAACCGCTGCTTACAAAATCTCAGACTACTGGCTTTAGAAAAGGACAAACCCCTGTCAGTATTCTAGTACTAAACCGTTGCCTTTGTAAACCTCGGTAAACCGCTGTCTTTCCTGAATACTAAACCGCTGGCAAAATTTTATCAAACCGCTGTCAACTTTTAAATTGGATAGAGTGACGTTTAGTGGGACCAAGAAAAATTAATAAACCGTTGCACCCTGTATGTAAACCGCTACTAGTACTTGGTTTTTGTTTTCTAGCTAACTTTCAACTAACCTACAAAAACTAGTACATCTCTTGCATTCTTGCTTGAATTGAGCTAGTAAACAAACTAAGTTGTGCAAATAACTTCAAACCACTACAAAGAAAAACTTTATCTTTAAAATAAGCTTGAAACTAATCAAATAAGCTAAAACCAAACTAAATAAGCTATTTAACTACACTAAAAAGTCATAAAACTTGAAACTTAAATAGTTACTAGAATGATTATCAAGAAAGTGCAAGAGTAAGCTAGTTTAAACCCGTGACTTATGAGCTTATAATCAAGCCGAATCACAAAAAGCTAAGAAACTAACTTAGAGCTTATTTTATCCACGAATCATTAAGCAAATAAGCTACAAGAAGTAGAACCAAGAACGGGCAAGCTTATGAATCCAATAAGCCATAACCAAAATAAGCCGTGGGCTTTTAAGACAAGAATAAGCTCGAAGTAAGCTTATTAACCATGAATCAATCACCTATCTACCCGAGGCTCTTGATACCAAATGTAGGAACCTAGAATCACTTACACTTCATGATCAAAGTAAGAAATAAAGATAGGAAAGATGGAAGAATTATAGAGAGAAACAAGAGAGAGAAAGTAGAGAGAAAATAAGAATAGTTGATTACTAGTAAAAAATACAATAAGAACCAACACCCTTTTCCATGGTGGAAAAGGGTTTATATACCCACTTCACTTAAGTGAGACGTGTGGGCTTTCTAGGTGGGATGGGCTCGGGATTGACTTGGGCTTTAGCCCGATACACATACAATATTAGATTACTAGACGAGCCTGATACCCGTAACTTAGCCTATTACAACATATGTTTAATAACGACCGAGCTTCCATGATTCATAGCCGAGCTTCCCTGTTCGACTCAATATTTTAAGGCTAACACACATAAAAGCCCGTAACTTGGCTAGGCAACCTATTAGGTGTGCAGCCATGACAGGCTTACAAGAGCTCTTATCTGAGCCAATAGATTGTTTCTTATAAAAATTTCTTAGTCATAGTTATTAAATAATGATGCGGCAGTGACGGTGGCAGCCATAAACGAATTTGCGTTTCGATACATTGTCTTTGTGTTGCACTGACTACAGACAGAAGAGATCGTGCCACTAAATAGTATCGCCATCTCTTTTTCTAATTGTCGTTCATACACCAATTATGCGTATCAAAACAAAAATACAGTTAAGACTGCCACCACCACTACCGCCTCAAACTGCATTACATACTGACTAAAAGAACTCGCATATTACCTTGATGAGACTATTATGATCTACGTTGAACTACTGCCGATTTTGTATATACTATTGGATGCATTGTGTTTGCTTATCATTGTTTGCATGTTATGTCCTACAAATTTCAAGATAACTTGATGAGGCTATGATGAATATGAGCAGTTTTAATTAAATCTGTGAAAGTCTATAACTTGGCTAGGCAACCTACTTGGTATGCAGCCTTGGCGGACTTAGACTTTTTCAGAACTTTAAGCTCTTTATCTGACCCAAACGATAGCTACTTACAAATCTGAGCCTTATATCTATTTGAAAAAAAAATTCCAAACTCTGTCGATATGTTCGTTTAAACTGATAATGTGATTACCATTCAATCTTACAAAAGGCCTTCATCATCGGTATAATGCGTTTTAACAGAGAAGGATGTGAAACTGAGGACAATGTCGTGATAAGTGTAGGATATTGGAAATCATAACACAATGGAAGATAAGTGGATTAGCCAAATCTAGAGAGAGAAAGTAAGAGAAAAGCTTTCTAGAGAGAGAAAGTGTAACATATAAACGAAATGACTAACCACCTCTTCTAAGGCATGGAAGAGGATTATTTAGTAACTTACAAAATCAGCCCTTAGGCTATGGTATGGGTTTACACGTTAGGCTTTATAGCCCGGCCCATTACCGAACATTACACATTAAACGTTAAACTACGAGCTACGATAAATGATACATTACATGGGTGACCGAGTCTTTTTCTAATATCTAACAATCTCCCCCTAAGGGAGGTCACCCCAGAAAATACAAACTTAAGCTCAGCAATCTTCTGATTGATCTTGTGTTCAGCTCGTAGTCCTTGATTCTTCACGTAATATCTTGTACTTTGAGGTAGTGATTTTTGTCATGTGGCTTATGATTGAATGTGATATGTGATCTTGAGCTTCTTTGAGATCATCAGCCAAATCTAATCTCTGATCATCAACTTGTGGTCTTTCACCGTCTTGTGCTTGTGACAACTGGACCGGCATGCTCATACCTTTCTTAATGGTGAAAGCTTGATTATTCGTCGTTCTTGAAGTTCCTTTAACTTTAATACTTGATCACTTCAAGAGGACTTTGATATCAGAGTTGCGGAAGCTTTGAAACATATGCTTGAACTTTCATGATGTCATTTGATGTATTGGTCGAGTATGAGCATGCGGTCATGAAATAGACTCCACTGGTACGAGGTATCTCCATCTCCATCTTTACTTGAACCTGTCATAAAACAGTTAGCAATAAAGATTCTGGACGAATATGGATTTGTCATTCGCCCGAGTTTGGTTGGATTAACCTCCAGATCCTGTGAGGACTGACCTGTGATCAGGTAGATTCAATCTTAAGAAGAATCTCCTTGACATGATTTCCAGTATAAGTGTCGGATCTTTCAATGTATGAACATCAGAATCACCTAACTTGCTTGTTCTCTTAATCGGAACGTCTCAAAATAGACAACACGATAGGAGTGAATCGGTCAGTTACTATCTTACCGATTGAAGAGGAAAATTGATTTGAAAATCAATCGACTTGTCACTTGAGAAAGTATTTTTGTGACACATCGAGAGTGTTAAGCTTTTATCAAAATTCATCAATCGTCAATTCGATATCTAGTGTCACAAGTTTGACCCATTAAGGATCTCACTAGTCACCTACCATGAGCTTGTTTGATGTTGGCTCAAGCAGGATTTCCATCTTCATTTTGAACACATAAGTGTCACTCGGATGTTTTGGCAAAACCACAAGGATAATGCGTAGGACTCTTATGATAACCCTTGTTTTCACATTGTGTGAAGAACAAGTAATATGAAATAGTGTCCTAATAAGATTAATTGATGATCTCTTGGCTCTAGACTCAATTGTGCGTTTTGGTTTTAGTGATCGGAGGCTGGAGCGGACTGCCACCTTTTCAATATCAACTAACTCGGAATGAGAAAGTCAATAGATAACGTGTTTAGTCTCCATGAGAAATGAAACATAAATCTTTTGAGAGATTCTGAGTAGCTAGGGAGGGTTGTGCATTGCATCACTGGGTCCATGATGTCAGTCTTCAATGTCAACAATCATCTTTGTTATTCTGACAGCAGATGTATTGACCCGGTTTCTGCCTAAGTATGTGGAGAGCTTCTTTCTTTACATCATTTATCCTTACATTTCTTTTTCATTCCTCAACCCCTTCAGTGCTTACCGAGACTTCATGACTAGTACCTTGTTGGGTTTGTTCCAGTACTAGCTCCATCTCAGTCGGCACTATTCCCTTATTCTCACTTTTACTCCTTTTTTTATGTCATACCT
>BQNB010049729.1:16163-41899 GCA_026074375.1 Tanacetum coccineum
ATGGTGGTGGTGGTTTGGGACTGCTGTCGAACGAACAGAAGGAGGGGAGAAAAAAAAAGAATCGTTGGTGTATGTGTTTTATAAAAGAAAGAGTAGGATTTATATAAGGGATAAAATCTAGAGTGTATCGACATAAAAAAATATAAGGAATGTTTGGTTGGGTTAAGTAACCGGCCAAAGGGGGGAATGTGGGCTTGGGTTGTAGTATTTTTTAAAAACTTTTATTACATAGTTCTTGGGCCCAATTGTTAAGTTAACTAGTTATTTATTGTAAAAATAAAATTTTGACGCGGTTTCGGCCGAACGCGGGTAAAAGTCAAAAAATACAAAAATTGAAATAAATAAGCTTTCGAAGCAAAAATATGGAGTTGTTGATTTCCCGATCGATAAAACGGATAATTATCTAAAGCATGACTCGCGAATAATTAAAACGGCAATTTTTTTACTAAATCGACTAAAAATAGTCAAATAAATTCTATAATATTTTTAAAAATAGAATTTAAAGGCTCGAAAATAAATATCGACGTGAAACACAAGGTGCACAGAGACAAGCGTTAAAAGCTAAAGTAACGCGACCACATAAAAGTGACTCCAAAAATAATCAAGAGAGTCAATTATCATACATTTGCTTTTGGTTATTGACCTCAAAATTGACGGATGTCACAGTTTTCCCCTGTTAAAGGGAATTTCGTCCCGAAATTTTAGTTTCTCGTCCTAAGTCGTAGCGCGCGAACAGTTGTGGATACTTGCGCTTCATCTCGTCTTCTCGTTCCTAAGTAAATTCCGATCCTCGTCGGGGATTCCAGCAAACTTTTACAATGGGAATCCGACTCTTTTTCAGCTTCTTGACCTCACGTCCATGATTTCCATAAGCTCTTCAACAGAATGTAGTTTGTCGTCGATCTTGACTTCTTCTAGCGGTACGTGCAAATTTACTTCGGCCAGGCATTTCTTCAAGTTTGACACGTGAAACGTGTCATGAACTCCTACAAGCTCGTGTGGTAGGCGCAGCCAATAAGCTACTGGACCGACTCGTTCAACAATCTTGGACGGTCCTACGTATCTCGGTGAAAGCTTGCTTCTCCTACCAAAATGTACCACGCCTTTCCTAGGAGACACATTGAGTAGTACCTTATCACTAACACTGAACTCTAACGGCTTTTGACGATTGTCGGCATAGCTTTTCTGGTGATCTCGTGCGGCTTTTAGTCTTTCTTTGATTTGTACAATCTTATCAGTAGTCTCCTAGACAATCTCCGGTCCAAATAGCTTGCTTTCTCCTACTTATACCCAAGCTATAGGCGTTCGACACTTCTTTCGATACAATGCTTTAAATGGGGCACACTTTACGCTCGAGTGATAGCTGTTGTTATATAAAAATTCTACTAACGGTAGGTGAGTATCCTAATTGCCGCCAAAATCAATTGCGTAAGCTCTAAGCATATCTTCTAGCGTTTGAATGGTACGCTCACTTTGACCATCGGTTTCGGGATCGTAGGCTGTACTTAAATCCAGTCTCGTTGCCAATGCTTTCTATAGTGATTGCCAAAATCTTGATGTGAAATAATTGTCACGATCAGATATGATTGACACGGGCACACCGTGCCTTGCTACGATCTTGTTGATGTACAATCTTGCAAGTCTCTCTATCTTGTAGTCTTCACGGATAGCTAAGAAATGTGCCGATTTAGTCAGTCGATCGACAATGACCCAAATCGAGTCATGTCCACTACTGGTTTGTGGTAACTTGTTTATGAAGTCCATTGTGATGTTCTCCCATTTCCATTCAGGAATTTTTAGCTGTTGAAGTAATCACGAGGGTTTATGGTGTTCTGCTTTGACTTTAGAGCAAGTCAAGCACTTGCTAACATACATAGCAATGTCCTTCTTCATTCTGGGCCACCAGTATAAGCCTCGAAGATCATAGTACATCTTGTCTGCTCTAGGATGTACGAAATACCTTGTAGCATGAGCTTTATTCATTATCAAAGTTCTCAAATTGCCATATTATGGTACCCAAATTCGTTCAGCAAGATATAATCCACCATCTTCTTTTCTTTCAAACTGTTTGTCTAGTCCTTGCAACATTTCTGCTGGAGTGTTGACGTCCTTAAAGGCTTCGCTCTAAGCTTCCAGAATCTTAGCCTTAATGCTAGAGTGAATTGTCATGCTCATAGCTCGAGCTTGTCTCGGTTTCATCCGTTCCTTCCTGCTCAAAGCATCAGCTACTACGTTCGCTTTACCTGGGTGGTAGCGAATCTCGCAGTCCTAATAGCTAAAAAGTTCTATCCATCGTCTCTAACGCATATTTAATTCTTTTTGGTCGAATATGTGTTGAAGGCTTTTATGATCGGTGTAGATTACGCTCTTTGTTCCATACAAATAGTGTCTCTAGGTTTTGAGATCAAATACCACTGCGCCCAACTCTAAATCATGAGTGGTGTAGTTCTTCTCATAGATTTTGAGTTTTCTAGATGCGTATGCAATTACCTTGTTCCTCTGCATCAGAACGCAACCAAAACCTTGCTTCGAGGCGTCATAGTAAACTACAAAATCATTTGTGCCCTCAGGAAGTGCCAGAATAAGAGCATCACACAACATGTCCTTCAATGTCTGGAAGGCATTCTCCTGCTCATCACCCCACTCAAACTTTTTGTTTTTCTGAGTCAACAGAGTGAGAGGCTTTGAAATCTTTAGGAAATTTGCGATAAATCGCCTATAATATCCTGTCAATCCTAAGAATGAACAGATCTCGGTTGGGGTCTTTGGGGGCTTCCAATTCTTTACCGCTTCAATTTTGCTGGGATCTACATGTATACCTTCATTGTTTACTACATGTCCGAGGAAACAAACCTCTTGTAGCTAAAATTCATATTTTGAAAATTTTCCGAACAATTTTTCCTTTTCAAGCAACTCCAATATTAGCTTCAGGTGAACTTCATGCTCCTCTTTGGACTTTGAATAAAATCAAGATGTCATCAATAAAGACAATGACAAACTTGTTAAGATACGGCTTACATACACGGTTCATAAGGTCCATGAATACCGCGGGAGCGTTAGTCAGACCGAAAGGCATGATTGTGAATTCAAAATGCCCGTACCTTGTCTTGAAAGCAGTTTTGGGAATGTCTTCTTCGCGTACTCTCAACTGATGATAGCCTGA
The DNA here is from genome assembly GCA_026074375.1 of Tanacetum coccineum. Classification (NCBI taxonomy): domain Eukaryota; kingdom Viridiplantae; phylum Streptophyta; class Magnoliopsida; order Asterales; family Asteraceae; genus Tanacetum; species Tanacetum coccineum. Next base: position 19,327 of record BQNB010049729.1, read on the forward strand.
TCGAAGGTCTATTTTCAAGAAGTACCGCGACCCTTGTAGCTGATCGAACAAGTCATCAATCCTGGGAAGAGGGTAACGGTTCTTGATAGTTAGCTTGTTCAGCTCTCGATAGTCTATGCACATACGGAACGAACCATCCTTATTTTTCATAAGGCGGAAACGTGAGGTGTAACATATCAATAAACATCACACAAGATGATAGATAAAAACACCATACATGATTTAATAAAAGTAAAGTTATCTGAATTACAACATCTTCAAGAACAAGTTTAAAAGTACAAAAGTCAATATAGTTATTTTTCTTCCAAACATGGATCACCACAAAATACAATAGTTTGGAAGAAGGTATACATCTTGAACAGGTACAAATGCAAGCACACTAATTTTCCACTTTAGAGACGTCACCAGAAAAGCATGATAAAAATGGTCAACTATAGAAATAGTTGGTGAGCTCATAGGATTATGTACACAAAATATAGTTTTATAAATGAGTAGATGTCTCAATAATAGTTTCTAACTCATGAGTGAGTTACCAAAACAAGTCAAGAATCTAAAAAGGATTCTTGTTTTCAAATACAGTCCCTGTTACCTAGAGTAACATGACACAATCAATTCATCAAGTATAAGTATGTCTGTATGCTATAGTGTTTATGTGAGGCACTACTTAAACGCCTTCAGCCTTCCAGTTCCAATTCACAACACAACATGGGCAAGCGTTACCCCCGATCCAAATCACGATACCATATGTCCTAGTACTATGCACCCCGTTTATAGTAGGAGCGAGGAGGGGCAAATATCCTAATAGTGCTATCCATAAGTACTAACGTCTCATCCCGTTGAGGGGGATATAGTGAGCTAAAAGTAGTGGCGGGTTCCAAGCATACAACAACATACATATCAAGTTCAAGTTCAACACGTTTCCAAAATTCAACAAGTTCAACACAAGTTCCATACGTTCAAAACAAGTTCGAGTTCAAATATGCTCAATAGTTTAAATACTAAAAAGTAAGAGCATAGCAAATATGACACATCATGATTTTCACCCCAAAATATTTAAAACATGTAAGAAGAAGGGGATGTGAGAAACTCACCTTAACGTTAGAACGACAATAGGACTTGTCGGCAAACCACACTAAGTTGGCAACCCAAACGAATACGCAACCTTCTACTCGCAACCTAAGGCAAGTAAATATACCTAATTAGATCCTATAGGATATTCTCGGACAATATTAAGGTTCGTTTGTTAAGTCTTGTGTTCACATTAGTTTTCAAAAGACACATTTATCACAAAGCGAATTTATACTAATTTGTCCCAAATTTCCCGTCACTTTAAGTATTTATTTGACCAATATAACCATAACTTCTGGTCAATCTACTGTTCCAGGTCAAAATCCCATGTATTAGGTCTGTCCATGAATTTTCCTAAAATTTATTAAGGACTTATACTTGACCATTTATACCCGACTCCAAAAATGGCCAAATCTGGACATAACAAAGTATTTATTTATCAGAGAGTCCAAATATAGGTTATATGAGTTAGGCCGTTGGGAGACTCTAAATAACCCATACAAGTGTCTCCCATATCAGTTTCAATGATAGATTCATCGTGGTTTATGATTTATGATCAATTTAGTACACGGGTTGAAAAGAGATTTTCGGGCAGTTTTGACACTTTACACCATTTTGCAACTTTGACTAACCAAACTACCTCATATTTTTAAAAGGCCTATATTTCTGGAAACTAGACTCAAAGCACTTGAATCTAGGCTCTTGAATCATGTCAAAATATTTATTTATCATCAATTTATGCTCAAATCAATATGATCCAAAATAAAATGACGGCTGTTTGAAAAAATAAGCTTTGACTTAATAAGTCAAACCAATAACCCAACTGCAACAACACCAATCAGACTCCACCAAACATATAGATAACAAGACATAACAAACATCATTTTAATCCAAAAATCTCCCATAGGTTATTTACCAAAAAGCGTTCATAAAATAGTTGATCAAAGAAGTGCACACAAAACTGATTTTTAGGGTCTTTGGTGGGCAAATAATACAATAGACACAAGTCGTCGTGCACCTAGATTATTACCCTTTAAAATAAACTATAAAATGGGAAGATGAAATAAAATGTTAGGTAGCTGAGCTTCTCTGCGAGATGTTCTTGATGGAAAGCCCTTATGTTTCTTATCCTTGAATCTAGATATCTTAAACCAATCTAGCTATTAAACGCATTGAACATTGTTTCTTGATCTAGTCGTGACAAAATCTGAACATATTTGGTTGCTTCTGTGTTCTAAAAAGTGTGTATATGTTTTTAGAGAGTACATAAGGGAGAGGATCGGAGTGTTTATGATGAGATAAACAAATATTGTAATTTAGTTTGCACAAAGGTAGAAGTACAGTAATGTGGTTTTAGTTAGTGGTTTGTAAGAAAAGATGAAAAGTGACATGTTGTAAGAACAAAGAGCGAGCACATATTGTGATTTTGGTGTTATTGGGTGGACTCATGAACGTTTTAAGGGGAGATAGGGGGGAGGATTTTAATGTATTTTTTTTATATTAGTACTGCATAGCTGCTATGTAGTAATTTAACAATGGTAATAATTAAATCTTGGCATAAAATTGTGTACATTCGTGTTAAATCTCAGGTAAAATGCCAGCCAAACAGAATCTTTTGAGATAGCATTGTGATTTTGTTAAATATTATTTTTCATATGTTTTGACATTTAATAAATGTTAGTTGAGAGCATTAAATCGTTGGTCGGTATTAGTACCGGTTAACTATGATCGTTAGGGTGTCAATATAGTTGGGCGTTCTATAAACTAGGGAGCTCCTAGGACAAGTAAGCGTTAAATGCTAAAAAAATAGTATGACCGCATACAAAGTGACTACATAAATATATTAGAAGAGTCAATTATCATATAGTTTTCTTGGGTTCCACGACCTCAAAAAAAAATTTTTGAACCCACATGTCCTAATCAATAACACTCAGCTAATAACGCTTACTCTTGGGGCGTCCAACGACCTTCGTTGTTGCTGTTGTGGTAGTGGTGGTTATTTTTTTGGTAGGTCATTTGCCTTTTCTACATGCCCTTTTAGTCTCTTCGGTTTCTTGTGATGCTTGTCCGAGTTGTTGTTATGGTGGTGGTTGTGGTTGTGTTTGTTGTGGTGGATGTTGTTGAAGATGTTAAATTAGTTGTTGTCGTTGAAGATAATATTTTTCGGGTATGTATGTTAGCATAGTATATTGGCTGCCAAATGAAGCAAAGTTGGGTTGTGAAAATATTGAGTTTTCGGATGAAAGTGTAGCGAGATTTGACTAAGATGATGAGTTTGGATGTTGTGACATCCCGAGAAAGTTATTGATAAAAGCATCATTTGGATGACTCATTGATATTAGAAGAAATGAAAGCAGAAATGGAAGTTAAAGATTAGTTTATGTGTAAAAATGATTGTGTAAAAAAGTATATACAATGTGTGTAAAAATAAAGTGTATAACTTCGTTTTTCTTAAAAAATGAAAAAAACAAAGAAAGTAACATTTAGAGGTTCAAATAGTCGAAAATGCAAATTTCCATTTGGTTTGGCGCACACGACTTAAGTCACTCACACCATGGCGCGCGCGAAGGGATGGGGAGGGGGGGGGGGGGGGGGGGAATTATGGCGTCATGCCATGTCGGATTGGCGCAAGCCAACCCTGATTACACAACCCCCTGCTCTAAAACGAATTGTGACTTGCATTTGAGGGAGACGCTATTCACACATTTTTCTTCTTTATGCGCATCTGTCACTTATTATATTCAAAATAGATTATTCAATTAAAAATAATAGTTTTCACTTATAAAATAATTATTTATTTATTTAAAACTTTTTTTAAAAACTTATACAAATACAATTACAAATCTTAATTCATATTCAAGATCTGAACTTTTACCATAACAAATCTAAACTCCTTAGATGATATTTGTTCAATCATGGTTCTAAACAAAGGCAACCGCCATGGCTGACCGCGAGGATAAGGGCATCGCAAACAGTACGGTAGGCGTGACCGCCGCATCTACACAATAGCTGAAGGCGTAGAGATTTTTAAGGCGTGATGCAAGATGAGAAGTGGAAAAAAGCGTAATAAAAGGAGCGGCGATAAAACGTGATACCATTTGAAGGCTTTTTTTGATTCTAATTTCGATAAAAAAAAATATGTTTTTTGATAATATAAAAAAGATTACATGCAAAAGATAATTCGTGTGTTGACTTATCCTTATGTATGATATCTTTTTTTTAAACACAATATTTTGAAATTATGATATCACTCATACAAATTTAAAATTTTTGACCATAATGATTCTCAAAGTCCAAAAAATGTAAAGGCTGCTACTCAAAGTCAGCACTTGGATGATGGTTTTATTGAAGTCAAAAGGAAAAATGGTAAAGAGAAGCTTGCAAATAAACCTAGGCAAGTTGATGGCATCCGTCTGAATAAACCTAAACCAAACTACTTCTATAGACCTATAAGCAAGTCAAATAAAGGGATTGGTGATGCTTCTACTTCGCATTCTACACCTCCTGCTACTGATTCGAGGCCTGCTGCTACAGGTACATCTAATGTTGGTAAATCAGTTGAAACAAATTCGCCCAAGATTACACCCACACGTATTTCTAATACCGGTAATAATATTGTATCTATTAAGAACTCCTTTGAAGCTCTTATGGAGAGGGTTAAAACCGTTGACATAAACAATGATACATGGGAAGCAAATACAAATGACGTTGGAAGTTATGACCATGAAAGTGATAGTGAGGAAGTGGAAAACATTATAATTGATCAGCTTATGTTTATGGGAGAAAGAACGAAGCAAAATATTCAACAGGGGGCAAGCACTCCCTCCAACGTGGTTTCTAATGTATAGTTTGGCTTCTTGGAATATAAGGGCAATGAACCAATCTCCTAAACAAAGTGAGGTTCATCAGGTTATAAATGAAAATAAGTTATATGTGTGTGCTATCTTGGAGTCGCACGTGGCTAGTTCGCGGTTGGATTCTCTTTGTAGTCGTGTGTTTCGTCATTAGAGCTGGTCATCTAATTGTTCGTCATGCAATAAGGGTTCTCGAATTATTTTGGGCTGGAATCAAAATGATGTTGATATTAACATTATTTCTTACGACGACCAAGTTATGCATACTTGTGTATATTTTAAAGCTGATAAGAATGAGCTCTTTTGTTCTTTTGTCTATGCCCATAATTGCTACACTCTTCGCCATGCTCTTTGGCGTAATCTAAATGTGCATAAACATTATGTTAGAGGTAGACCGTGGTGTTTACTTGGGGATTTTAATGTTGCTCTTCACCTTGAGGATAATTCTGTGGGTTCTTCTACTATTGATATTGCTATGCGGGAATTCAAGGAGTGTGTGGATGATATTGAAATTTTGGATGTTAACCACACGGGTCTTAGATTTACATGGAATCAAAAGCCAAAAGGAGATGATGGTATTTTAAAGAAGATTGATAGGATCATGTCCAAGCTTGAGTTCCATGATGCTTATATAGGAGCTCACGCTATCTTTTAGCCTTATCGACTATCGGATCACTCCCTGGCTATTCTTAAGCTTCTTATGATTGCCAATAGTAAGCCTCGCCCTTTTAAGTTCTCCAATATTCTTGTTCATAACACTCGGTTTAAGGATCTGGTCCGTGAAGGTTAGAATGAGCCGGTTATTGGGTTTCTCATGTTTAAGGTCGTTAAGAAGCTTAAGTTTCTGAAGAAGCCGCTTCTTAAACTTCTCTATGATCAGGGTAACATTCATTTTATGTTGATCGATTATGTCATGAGCTTGATATCGTCCAACGTGATCTTGATGCAGATCCTTTCAATATCTACCTTCGTGAAGAAGAAGCGGCGTATGTTCAAGATTTTAATGATGCTCTTATAACACAAGAAAGATTCCTCAAGTAAAAAACTAAGATTGAGTGGTTACATGTTGGTGATTCCAACACGGCTTATTTTCACAAGGTGGTTAAGGGTCGTGTTAGTCGTAGTAAGATTGACGCGGTCTCTAATGCGGATAGGGTTCAGTTTGATGGTGACCAGGTTCCTTTGGTGTTTGGTAGCCACCTCATTTCTTGGACATCAGGGAGATTCTATTCCTTTAAACTCAAATGATCTTTTTACTAATAAACTTGATCCTAATGTTGCTCATAATATGATTCGTAATGAGACTCCGCAGGAGATCAAGGATGCTATCTTTTCTATGGGGAATGATAAATCTCCGGGGCCTGATGGTTACTCGGCTGCATTTTAAAAAAAAGCTAGGGATATTGTGAAGGATGATAGTATTAAGGCTGTTCATGAATTCTTTACTAATGGTACTCTTCTTAAAGAGCTAAATCATATGATAATTGCTTTGGTGCCCAAAGTCAGTTCTCCTGCTCGGATTAATGATTATAGACCTATATCTTGCTGTAATGTGCTCTTCAAGTGCATTTGTAAGATCATTGCTAATTGTATCAAGGGAAGTTTGCCGCATTTGGTCAGTCTTAACCAATCTGCTTTTGTTCCGGGTAGAAGGATATCAGATAATATTTTACTTACTCAAGAGCTCATGCATAATTACCATTTAGATCGTGGTCCAGCTAGATGTGCTTTTAAGGTTGATATTCAAAAATCCTATGATACAGTTGACTGGGCATTCTTACGAGATATCCTTATAGGTTTTGGTTTCCACCCTCGGATGGTTGCGTGGATCATGGAATGTGTTTTATCTACATCTTATTCTATAAGTATTAATGGTACTCTTCATGGCTATTTCAAGGGTAAACGGGGTCTTCGCCAAGGTGACCCTGTGTCTCCTTACCTTTTTTACTCTTCTGATGGAAGTTCTCACGCTTATTCTCCAAAGACGGGTTGAGGCATCTAACTCGTTTACATATCATCATTATTGCTCTAAATTGAATATTATTAACTTATGTTTTGCTGACGATCTTTTCTTATTTATGCATGGTGATGTGAATTCGACTAAGGTCATTATGGAAGCGTTGGATGAGTTTAACTGGTCTCGTCCTAAGTCTTCCAAAAAGCATAACTTATTTTTGAATTGTCCTTAATTATGTGAAACTTGTTGTCCTTAATATTCTTCCTTTTGAAGAAGGTAAGCTTCCGGTTAAGTACCTGGGTGTTCCGCTGATCTCTACGAGATTGTTATTTCGTGATTGTAAGGAATTGGTTGAGAAAGTGCATAATAGGATTAGAGATTGGAAGAATAAATCCCTCTCTGCTGCTCGTAGATTGCAGCTTGTTCAATCTGTTCTTTCTTCGCTTCATGTTTATTGGGCTTCGGTTTTTATTCTTCCTTCTTGTATCATGCTTGACCTTGAACAACTTATGAGAGAGTTCCTTTGGTGCCAAGGCGATATGTTAAGAGGCAAAGCTAAAGTTTCTCGGGAGGTAGTTTGTCTTCCTAAAGAGGAAGATGGTCTTGGTTTGAGAAGGCTTGATGCTTTTAACAAGGCGTTGATTATTACTCATATTTGGAGCATTCTTACTTCTAAGGAGTCGTTATGGGTCAAATGGATCCATGCATACAAATTGAGAGGGCGGAATTTCTGAGACCTTCCATATCGAGGTAATATGTCATGGGGTTGGAGGAAAATTCTCCAACTACGCCCGCTTATTTGTCCTTTTATATGCTATCGTTTAGGGGCTGGTTACAAGGCCTCGTTGTGGTTTAATCGTTGGAGCTCTCTTTCCCCTTTATCTTAAATTATTACGGTTCGTGATATTCATAGAGCGGGTTTTGAGCTCTCTAATTCTGTTATGGATGGTATTACTAACGGGAATTGGTTGTGGCCCGTTGATTGGTATGTGAAGTATCCTATTCTTAATATGTATACGGTTCCTACCCTTATTCCTAATACTTTGGATCGTATGGTTTGCAATTTTTTTAGCTTACGCGATTTAACTATATAATAAGAATTAATAGTAAACGCATACGAGACGGAAAGAAAAAAATAGTGAAATAAATGACGTCGTAAAATGACCTGAAAACACGAAATGTTACAGTTTCATCTCTGGCTAGTTATCAAGCGTAAGTTGAAGACTCAAGATGTTCTGAGGCAATGGGATGTTAGTAGTAATACTAACTTAAATCTGCTTCGGTGCTCGTTATGTGGTTTACAGCCGGACTCCCATGACAATCTTTTCTTTGAGTGTGTTTTTTCTTCTCGGGTGTGGGATCATTTCAAGACTTATGCTGGAATTCCTAATGCTCAGGCTAATCTGGACTCGATCATTAGTTTGCTCATCCCGTTGTCTAAAAATAGATTTGCTAGAAGTGTAATTGCTAAGTTGGTTTTTGCGGCTTCTTCTTACTTCATTTGGCAAGAACGAAATTCTAGGCTCTTTGCGAATCAGAGAAGATCTAAAGACCAGCTTATTGAAGTTATAAAGACTACGGTTCGTCTCAAGTTGCTTATATGCCGATTCAAGAGGACTCCTAGCGTGGAAGTTTTTTTTACAGATTTGGAAGTTACCTTCCTCTCTTGTTTGTTCATCTCATTAATGGATTCAGCTCTCATGGGTTGTTGGTGTATTGAGGATTCGGTGGTTCGTGTTTTTGAGGTGTTTCTAGAGTTGGAGTTTTTGCCGAGAATTGTACTCTTTTTTCCTTCTCTAGGATTTTTCCCAATGGGTTTTTTCTGGGAAGATTTTTTAAGGAGGCAATATCGGTTGCCTATCTATACTCCTTTGCTGCAAAAGGAAGATTTCGGGGCTTTATGTACTCTCAAGTGGTTTTTCCCTATTGGTGTTATTGTTAGTGTTTTTAGCTAGTTTTAGGTTGTTTTGTGGCATGTCACAAACAGCTTTGGTGGATGTTCAAGCTTTTGCTTGAGGTTAATGTGGCACTTGAGTCAAATTCCATTGTTCTTGACTTTTTCTTGTGATTAATATATTTTACCGGGGTAATCCCCTTTACCTAAAAACGCGCAAAAAACTATTTTTCGACCAAAAATTCATTCACGGCACATCTAAAATGGCATATAATCAGTATTCAACTCGCTCAATCAATCAATAACAAAATCTAACTAGACGACACAAGATCCATTGGATTTCATCACATGCAATTGTCAAAAACAAATCGAATCGCAAAAACAATTATTAAACTAGCATGTAAAATACTTACAATGCTATATATAGCAAGATCGGACAAAGAAAATTCCGTCTCGTCCCTTTTCTTTTCTAGCCATGGCCTCGAATCAACCCAACAACCAAAACCGAACCTTTTTATTTAAAATCAAGCTTCCAATAACACTTATCTATCACTTTTACTACCATCTTTCAACCGAAATTGGTTAAATCAAACCCGAACTCTAACTCCAAAAATACTTATTGCATGTTATATATTTTTGGTGGAAAACGTAAGAAATGACGAGGGGATTAAGAAAATATAAGTTGATCGGATTGCATGTAACTTTTCCGGCGACCACGGCGGTTTCCGGTGGCGGCGGTGGTGTTTTCCGGCGGTGGCAGCCGGCGGTGATGGTGGAGAGGGGGAGAGAAAAATGCTAGTTGTTGTGTGTGTGTTTTATGAAACAAAATGAGAAGTAAAATGCTTTATATAGTATAGCACTTTGGCTATTTGACTCAATTAGTCCTCCCATCTCTTTTCTTATTTTGATTTTTGACACGTCTATGTTTTACTTAAATAAAGACCGACAACCGTGGCTCGGGATTACACTTTCGAGACCATTTTTATTTCCGTTACCTTTTTCTTGTTTAAAACATTTAATAAAATGTGTACATTTAATAAAATGTGTACATTTTAAAACGCGAGTCCGACAAAAATATAAAATCTTGCAAAATAAAATAAGTCGGGGCGTGTCATAATATTAATGATGCCCAAAAAGCTTTACGGTCGCGCGGTCAAATATTGACTCGCGGAAAGTCAAAAATAAAAATTTCAAATTTTAGTTCGTAATAAAATACGAAAATAATTATTTACGACAAATAAAATTTAAATGTCGACGTTCAATCATATGAATTTATAAAATAATAATTATGACGTCAGATCCGCGATCGTCATACGCGTCGTGCAACTCGGGTTGTTACATATTACATTTTGTAAGTTCTGGTAATTGTTTTCGAACATACTTTGTTTTGCTTTTTCACGTATAAATTTTCTCTCTCTTTCTATTTGAGTTTCCTCACCAAAAAGTTTTGTCTAATGATACTCTTTCAAGAATAATAAAGATATACTATGTTTTTGAATAAAAATATGTTTTGAAAAATTTAAGAGTTATTCTTCATATCTTTAAAGATTTTGCAAAAGAGTATCACTTTTTTCAACACAAACCTTTTGGACAAAAAATGATATTTTTTTCAAAATCACTTGTGAAGTTTTCAAAATCAATTCATTTCTAATGATTAATAAAGTTATAGAGAGAATTATTCTTATATCTAAAATGGATGGTCACTTGGCCACTGGCGTGGTTTTTGATTTCTCTAGACCGGATGTAGCTTTGATCACTGACGCGCTTTTCGATATAGAAATACTTGTCTTAAACTATATAAACCATTGTTTCTGAAAACATTTTTCTTTGTTTTTAAAGTTTAGGAAAACTTTTTGATTTTATTTCTAAAACATGAGACATGGAAACGATCACAGACATACGAGCATTTTGCAATTTTCACAATTTCCAACTCATTCAATCATGATCAAGTACATAAACAAATTTAATGAAAATATAGCTAACAGTGATTTATTCTTATATGAACACCGGATGGTCACAAAGCTTCTTTAGAATATGGTCGAAACTGGATACAACTTAGATCCTTGGCGCGGATGTAAATATAGAAACATCAAACATTAACTACATTTATCATTTCACAATTATCATTTAAGCAGTTAATCAACAACTAAGCCCAATTTCTAAGCCCAACATACTTTTAAGCTCAATACACTTTTAAGCTCGTTTGATTAACCGAATTACAAATGAGTCCATTAAAAGCCTAATCGAATTTGTCCATTGAATGACACAAATTTAATCGAATTTGAAACTAAGTACAATCGAATTTTGACTACAAAACCTTAGTCGAATTTGGCGTAAACTTATAACAAACAATCGAATTTCCAATCTTTGATCCTAATCGAAATTCATCCAAGATCAAAACAAATCTAAATTCAGTCCAAAACTCAAATAAACGCTTATAAGTCCACAATAAGCACTTAAAACCTATTAAGCATCCAAACATCTCAATCGAATTTAATGTCTTAATTAAATTTTGTTCAAAATTTGTTTCAAATCTAGATACTAACAACTAAACATTTAGAAAAATGTTTAAACACATCTATGAACACCATGAAGAACTTAATTCGAAAATGCCATAAATTCTATAAACCCTAGATCTGGTCAAAAATTAAATTCGATTGCAACCATGATAATTTATCGATTAGGAAGAATGAACAAAAGTTTTATGCTTACGTTTCGATTTATAGAACCACGTTAATTCTTGTTAAACCCTCAATCGAATTTGAATATGAAAATCTTAGTCGAAATTGCTTATTGATCAAATTCACAAATTAATAATAAAACCTTTTTGAGAGTATTTATACTCGACCAATTTTCAGTTTGACTATGTTGACCAAAATTAAACTTTCACAACTTTGCATATATAGTCCCTTAACTTGATATGCAACTTGGTTAAAGCCCAAAATTTTAGAAACTCCCCATTAGAGTTAGATCTCTTCTCATTGATAGTCCAAAAATGAAATTTGGTCATTTTCAGAGCCCGGTTAATCACAAAAAATTTATAACCCCCCCGGAATAAATACTCATTAAGAATTTAATAACAAAAATTTATTCTAGAGTTCATTATTTTTGCTTTTCAAATATTGTGATTATCCAAATACGACGATGTAGAAAAAATTCTTTTTCTTTTTGTGAACGGAAGTCATACAAATGCATGTTTTACCAGTGACGAAACATTTTGTCATATTAATAACTCCCCCTCAGATCATGATCCCGTTTATGCATTGAAAGAATATTGTGAGAAAATACGAATCATGAATCTGATCAAAAACCGAGGAGACATGTGATCGTTTAAATATCTATTAATTTTCCAAATTTTATTTGTTTTTATATTTTGAAAAATTACAATGACATAACATAGTTCTTCCTGAGTTATGCATAGTTGATCAAGTTATGCATAATTGAGGACCAAACGACGACATGTCCTTCTTCGTCAAAACAATTTATTACTACACGCTACACGCGTAAGTCATTTTATTTAACATATGCATACGTATACATCATGCTAAAAGAAAAGAAGAAAAAGAAAAGCGATTTTTTTTAGAAAAATTCATTTGACACCGTGTAGTCAGTTTATGAAATTTGAAAACACATTTTTCCCACTGTTTACACAAATGTTTTATACAACAAAAATTAGTACAATTCGCGCAACGACATTCGTTCAACACACGAATTTGTTATCGCGATCCACAGTTTTAAAATTATCATCAATTTACAAGACATCATTTATATAGTTCGGGCAACGGTCATAGCAAGTATCAACAATACCCACTCATGGACTATGCAAACAAGTAACATACACATGTGAAAGATTCGCCAATCAAAGCCACCCAACACTCGGGGTCAAATCAATCTCATACAAGCCGAGTGCCTCGGGGGTAACCACGACCTCCAAGCTTCACTCATAATACAACATACACAATGACACCTCCTCATAACTAATTAACCCGAGAAGCAATAACAACAATCGTAATAACAACGCCCAAAATAACATACAACATACTCAATTTTCCAACAGGGTACATCCATTGGGCTTTTCAAAGCCAGTACATCCAACCGTAACGGTTCTAAGTTTCCAATACATAAACTACATATACATGAACTCTCCTAGAGTTCTAAATCAAAAGTAATAGCTAAAGTGTGCACAATCACCACGCCGGTGATAAGATAAAACTCTGAGGCAACAATAACCTCAATCCAATAAACTTAAATCTTGAAATCCTCCTACTTACTAGTCCGTGGACGATAAAAGTATGAGGTTTTTGTCTACGGAAAGAATTTCGAGTCTAATTTACAGAAACATAGGGCCCACTACCCAGAAAGTTTTGGATCCAAGGTGAAATTACCATTTTACCCCTATTTATCAAAACTGTCATTTTCCAAAATTTTATCGCTCCACTAAACTGAGTGTATCTCCTAAACTATGCGTCCGCAAAAGCCGAAACGACCGCTAAAATCTAAGTTTTTTCAATATCTAGAACTTACAGTCTTACATAGTTAGGTGTTGCTATATAAGTTTTTAAACTTATTACTCCATTCAAATTCAGGTCTCAATTTTTGACTAGTTTTGCCATTTTGGCGATATCTCATTCGTCGGCCGTCGATATGACTCCATCCGAATTCCTACATGTACCTAAGAGGTTTCTCTACCTCCTAGTCTAATTTCCCAGGTCTTCATAGACAAAAAATAGTTTGAAACGTATCCAACAAGCTGCTATCCCAAAGCAGTCCCCAAAGAAATTTTGACAAATTTTTGTAGTTTACGAAAATGAGCGTAATTTGAAATTTATTGATTCTTTTGATGTGAAACCATTGAAGTGATAGCCCTAAGAGCCTTCTATAGGTACCTAAATTTTCTTTTGAAAACTTATTATAAAAATATGAAGTTATACTCATTTTCCCAATGGTATACCAGATTTGACTAGTTTTAGAAAAACAATGATATCTCACTCATCCGGAAGAGTTAAAATTCTATCCAACCTCACACATGTACTTTAAAACATACCAACATCTCAATTGGATTTCCCAGGTGCCGTAAGACAAAAATAATTCACAATCAACCCCACAACCTGCTGGTTACAAACTGCCATAAAATCCATTTCAAAATCCAACCAAACACCATTTTAATTCCTCCAAACGCCAATACAAAGCCATACCAAATGACTTAACACTCTTTCAAACACAAAAACTTATAGATTTCTAGAATCAAACATTTCATGACTTACTAAGTAGAGGTCGATACGAGAGAATCGGAACACAACGCCAACTTTATTCAAAAGTTCCAAAAATAGCCGTTTCCAAATGACACGTTACGCGAGAATAAGTTAATAGTCGTTTTCCAAAACAATGAGGGTTCATGGGATGACATATAAAAGTCACACTCCCATCAACTAGAAAATTTCAAAACAATAGGTTACGAAACAACATATGCGATTTAAAAACAATGAGAAATATTCCGAACTCGGAGTCAAACAATAAATCACCCAATGGGATCCACAAACTACTACGAATCAACATCATCAAAAGATGAAAAGAAAGTCGCGAAAAAGTTTCAAAGATAATCATATAACAACGATGTTTTCATCATGTATCAAAATGATTTTATCATATCGCATCGAAATGTTTAAAGAAATTAAACTCTTCGCAAGAAGCGCGAATATTAAGATATATATAATCGTACACCATAGAACGGATGCCGTATAATATATATATATATATATATAGATTAAATAAGAAGTTTTTCTTAAAATAAGAAGGAGAAGACCGTAATTATACCGCAGACCGAGATGCACGACATAAATTAGATCATCTCTAAATCCTAGATGCAATATAACACTCATCATGTATTTTCTAGCTTTTAATTAGATGCATATACTATATTTAGATCATTTATTTTTCTCTTGTTGTTTTTGTTCCTCTGCAATGTGCCAAAACATGAAAATCAATTATTCAACCAACTACGCAATATAATTATTACTTATACCAAGTGTCACCCACTTGTTACGCACATAATATGCAATCAAATATACCACATAAGGCACATAAGTGATCGAGAACGATGTGCGGAATAGCGATAACAGGACACGTGAACGACTCGTAAAATTTTTCGAAAACAGTTATAGTCCAGGCGTTGAAAAAGACCTGGTTCGCTATAACCAGTGCTCTGGATACCATTTTGTAACACCCCTAAAATACGATACGCAACGGAATACAACATTTGGGGTACTACATCACGATATAATCACACAAGTCATAACAAACAACTATAAAAGAGATGTTTGTTAAATAAATTTCATTTATTTCGTAAAAAGAACAAAGTAACCAAAGGTCCCAAAACTATCGTAGAAAATTTATTTCTATAAGTCACATCACGACTTCATTTCTAAAAATATTTCTATCATTTATTGACACAAGTTCACCGAATCACCATCCTTGACATCCGCGTTCCGTCCCATCCAAACCATCTTCAATACCTAAACCTGGGATACATGCTTAAAATGTCAACAAAACGTTGAGTGAATTCATAGAGTTTACACATAACAATTTGAACGCATATTTGGTTCCACAAAACAACCATAACATTGCTCATATGGAAAGTTACATAATGATTTCCAACTAAATGAGCTCGTGTACCGAAACTTAAAGCATTCATCCCGTAGGATAAAATAAAGACCGGGAAGTATGCCACTTCCCCTAATACTAACCACAGAATGTCCGTTACAGGGTGCTCACCAACGGATTCAAACCCCAGACAGGGTTGTCAAACCCAATAGATCTATTTAATGCATTAGCGTTTACCTACAACTAGGCAACTAACGGTCACACAGTGAAAGGCCAATAGTAAATGGGAATCAAATCACGTATCAAACACAAACATTAGCGTCACTTTCCAAAACAAGCATTATCCCCCACGGGGTTTAAAACACAAATCAAAACACTTAAAAGCGCGCTATGAACTCACTTGATCTAGCTGAAGATCAAAATAACCGTGACAATCCCAAGATGCCTCAAACATCGCCACTCAACCGCGACCAATACTTTATGTCGCTCAATTATTATACCGTAAAGTACGACTGAATAGTGCGTGCGTCGCAACTATTGAAATAGTATAAATATACATACACATGTGATGAGAAATCCACTTGCACGTCCTAGATCCTAAACTCACATAAAATTGATTACGATCAATTCTTCATTTATATTATCAGTCACTTAATTGAAAAACTTTCTATTTTCAGAAACCTTCTTATTTCTAGAAAGTTGCTATTGTTAGAAAGTACCATTTTATAGTCCCATCATCAAATTATATTTATATTAATAATATTTATTTTATCCCCAAGGCACATTCGACGCTTAATTTTGTTTTCGTTTACTCGAATCGGTGTTTATCCAAATATTTTCCAAAAGTTTCTATTTTTAGAATCTTCATTGTTCGTAACCATCGTTAAGTCTAAAATATTATGCTTATAATAATAGTAGCGTTTATTATTTTTACAACATCCGACAAGTCTAGTATTAACCCGTTGACTTTCAAAAGTCAATGTTGGACTTTATTTGACTTTGACTTTATGTATATATATATTGTTAGATCTGACCCGCTCAAAACGACCCATTATATCACATTTTCACGACTCGGACTCAAAAGAGATTTTATGCAAAATACAATTCCGACAACTTTATTAGTTTTAGGCCGAGACCACGTAACTCGACAAAAATTACAAAATGCCCCCTACAAGTTTCTGCAGGAACTTGTGAAATTTTTAATAAAAGTGCGGAATTTAACCTTGGGTTTTGACCCGTTATTACTCGATTTGAAAACTAGCAAGCCTCAAGGAAAAGTAAAACGTCATTCCGAGCAACTTTTGTGCTTCGCCGGAAGGCCAAAACAGACTCGAAAGTGCTCAAAACGGGCGTTTAAAATTCTGTCAGCAACTAGTATTTTGCAAGAGCTGTTTAAAAATTTATAAGTTTTTCAAATCTTGTTTTCGTCGTAACTTCTTCGTTATTAGGAGTTACGGGGCGTTCGAATTACCGAAACGGTCGTAAAAATACCCTCTACCATATTTACTAAAGTCCAATCAATATTTAACAAAATCATTGAACCTCGATTTTCCGTGCCAAAGTTTCTGCTTAAGAATGGCATAGTTACAAAAACGCGCCAAAAGTCCATTTTCGACCAATATTCCATTTGCAACATGTTTAACACGAACCCTAATACATATATCTATAACATTCAATCCTTCAACAATCACAATTAAATCTAGCGTAAGGATCCTCATATTTCATCACATGCAAATATTCATAATTGATCAAATCGCAAAAATAAACATAACACTAGTAATTAAAATACTTACAAAGCTTTATTAAGCTAACTCGGATACAATCGGACTCGACTCGTTCCCTTTCTTGCCTTAGCCGTAGCTCGGTACCAACCCAAACAACCAAACCGAAACTTTTCCATTTAACCCGAGCTTCCAAAACACTTATCTAGCTTCGATAAACACCCCCTTTAAACCGAAAATATTTGAAACTAACCCGAACTCTAACTCCAAAAATACTCATTGCATGTTATATATTATAGGTGGAAAACGTAGAAAAAGATGAGGGGATTAAGAAAATAGAGAGGATTAAGAAAATATAGGTTGATCATCTTGCATGTCAAATTTTTTCGACGATGTGACGGTTTCTGGTGGTCGGAAAAGTTTTTTGGTGTTGTTTTCCGGTGAGGGAGGGAGAGAATAAACTAGTGTGTGTTTTTATTTGTGAAATTGTGAAGTAAATTGGCTATATATAGTATATCACTTTGGCTATTTGACACAATTAGTCCTCCCCTCTTTTCTTGTTTTGATTTTTGACACGTCTATGTTTTACTTAAATATGATCGACAATCGTGGCTAGGGATTACACTTCCGAGACCATTTTTATTTTTGTTACCCTTTTCTTGGTTTAAAACATTTAATAAAATGTGTACATTTTAAAACGCGAGTCTGACAAAAATATAAAATCTTGCAAAATAAAATAAGTCGGGGCGCGTCATAATATTTATGATGCCCGAAACGCTTTACGGTCACGCGGTCAAATGTGGACTCGCAAAACGTTCAATTTTTTTTTTCTAAATTACATTCGTAATAAAATGCGAAAATTATTATTCTTGACAATTAAAATTTTAAATGTCGACGTTCGTTCTAATGAACTTATAAAATAATAATTATGATTTCGAATTCGCGATCGTCATACGCGTCGTAAAACTCGGGTTGTTACAATTTTATATTTAAATATAAAAAATAATAAAAATTAAATATTTCCTAACTTAATGCAACAATTTATAGAAAAACGTTTTTGTAGGTATAAAAAATTTGAAACTACACTTTTAATGTTATTTTCCCTCTTGAGATTACCCGCGGAGGGCGAGCCTTTTTTTATCTCAAATGTATGCCGCTTCACCGGGTTAATCCTGGGACTATTTTCGACCCTACCATGGACACCTATAAATGTATAGCGAGGTTTGAGCCCTTGACCTCTTGTTTGAAAGCCAAAGACCTTACCACTAGGCCATTTGATGATGGTTAAAGGCTCCAATACGGAGAAAGCTGATAATGGAACAACAGTATCAAAATTTGATCCTTAGGGTCAACCGGTTAAGGACCTGTTCAAGGAGAGGGCAATGATGCATACCCAAATCAGTAACTTACTAAAGACGGCTACTGGGTATGAGAATTATGTTACGAGAATACCCCTAACTCAAAATATATTAGTCGTATTTTTGGTAACCATGGTTTGCGCTCTTTAGGCTGACTAAATAAGTTATATTTTTAGATAGGATGTACTGTGAGGAAGCGGTGAGGAAGGAGGTTATTAAAAAAAGTTACTTACATGTTACATTTCTCATCTCTTCTTAAATACCATCTCTCTAAATTAGCATTTCTCATCCCTTTAGATTGTAAGTTAACTTACGCATTCACTAATATTCAGTCTTGAGTACATTGTGTAATTGTTTTACATTGCTGACCAGTAAGATTCACATCAATTCAACAACTACTTGTGTTGAATACATATAATAACCTAGTGCATTGGTTAAATTGATCAAAATGTTTTATGATAGAAGTGACTGACATAACTTCATATTTTCTACGCTTATTTTAGAATCCAAGTCTTCATGAGGCAAAGCGAGTGAGTGCAATGTTAAAATCCTCTTCCATAGTACTATTAGAACAAGGTTTTAAAGCATTAAATAGTCACATACTTTCTCAAATTTACTCATATGATATGTGTACTGAATTTATTGTTTGTATCATACCTAAACTTTTCATTTCGTGTTAATATGGTACATGTACTGAATTTTCCATTGTTTTAACAGCCTATATGCTTACATGTCTGGCAACTCACTTAACACTATTCATCATCTTCTTAGCTAGAACTTAAGGGCTGTTTCTTTTTCTTTTGTTAGGTTGGGTGCTAACATATGTGGGCCCAAAGTTTCAACAACAAGCCAATCGAGTAAGACCAATATTAATAAAGGTTGTTTTTTATTTTGTCTCCCAGTATTCACAAATGAGCATATTACCCATTTCATAAATTCTTATCTTGGTTTTTTTGTAACAATGATTAGGGCTTGATAACTTTTGATCTTGACAACCCACCTAAAAGTACTTTGTAAATAGTACAATGATAAATTTTTAATGACGTTTGATTCAACCGGGTTTGATTAAACATCCAAAGCATTGTGACTTAAAGTAATATATATTGATGAAGTAGATCAATCACTGTTATGGCATGTATGAACTGTGGTGATGACTGCAACGACATGGAGGAAAGGCGGCTATCGGAGGTAGAACAACCTCCGACAAGGAGGTTGTAGTGGTGGTCAATGAGGTTACTGTTGATCCATCTTGAGAATATGAAGTATTGCAAGATTTGTTTGTTGTGGTTGAAAAAAAGAAATACGGAAGTGTCTTTGATTTAGCATCTGGATGGATTAAATTATTGTGGGTTTCAACCTTCATCAAGATCCAAGGTTGAAGATGAAGTTAAAATGATAAAAATGCCCTTACACGTCACAGTTTAGCAAAATGCTAGCTTATTTTACCAGTAGCTGGTAACAATGCGACCATATCGACACGAAATACAAAGTTTAGGTATGATATAAACAATAAATTCAGTACATATACCATATGAGTACATTTGAGAAAGTACATGGCTATTTAATGCCTTAAATCTATTAGAACAAATACATATAGAATCATAACCAAATTACAAACTAATACTCTACTTTATTTTTAGGTATATAGTTCAAGTAGCAGGCTTATAATGATCTTCCTAGCAGTAACATAATAACATAAAATTGTCATATATCATAACTACTTATAAAGCATAATAGTCTTCTATTTTTAGCAATATTGAATTTTCAACTTGTTAGGCCAATTCAGTGCCCAATGATCTTTCATTTGGATTTGAATAGAAAATATCATAAGTGTTATATAACCTTTAACATTATTCAGGTCACTGAATGAACAATCATTAAGTGAGTTACCATTAAGCGGGCAACCTGAGTCCATGAGTAAGACTCAACCATTCAGTGAGGCGGCACTTAGTGAATGAAGTCCCTGAGCCAAAGAAGAAGGTGATGGGTTCGATGAGCTGTGGCAATAAGCTCACTGAACCCCATACGATCTCCTCAACATTTGAAGAACCTAAAGAAAAGAGTCTGAAGAATAGGCGGGATAAGTTTGAATGGATAAGATCAAGTACTTATCCACCTGAAGTCAAACTATCCTGAATAGGGTATAAGAACAAGGTCAGTGTCATCACTGACCTTAGAAAGTGTGTTGTCCCCTTACCTATATTAGAATGTGTAATTGAGACAAGTGTACGAATGTACTTGTCTAATCAACTTAGGAACACACACTTATCACCCATGTAGGTTTAACCCTACCTTAGCACTATAAATAGAGAGTCTTGTAAAGGAGTAGGTTTCAAGTTTGTATACTAAATGTTTCATCATTCACAAACACCTACTCCAAATCAACTAGGTCCTTGAACACAATTCAGTTGGTTAGCATAGTTGTCAACTCTACATAATACTTTGGTTTATGCTAAGTTGTTAGTAAGGAGATCACCCATACATACATTGTCATACAATCCCGATTGTTGTTTCACAAACAATGGGATATAATTCTTAATAAGATTTATAAAGGATTAAACGTTGAGAAAGTTTTGTGTTATTACTTTTTGTCTTTACATTTAACAAAACCTTTTTCAATACATTACTTTCAAGTCATGAGTTAGTTTATCTTAACTTTGTAGTTATTGGTTAACTAACTCAAAGGGAACAACATGTGGTATCAGAGCAGAAGGTTTATAAAACTTTTAACTAAAAAAGTTTTTAAAACCTAGATCTTATTATGGTTGCTTAAAGTAATGTACCTCAACTAGTCGATAAGAAAAGAGGTAGTTATTCAACTATTGCTCCTAGATTAGAAGTTGGTAAATTTAACAAATGGGAAAAGCTAATGCTTTGCTACTTAACTAGAATGGAACACTATTACATTCAATGTACTAAGGATGGTCCTTTCCAACCTAAGACCGCTGAAGGTGCTAACAAACCTGAAGCACAATGGTCAAATGATAAAAGTGGGTGGTCAATCAAGACCAACGCCTTAAAAGCATCATTATACCATGGTTACCTGATGATATAATGGAGTTCGGTCATTAGTTATGCTATAGCTAAAGAAACATGGACTGACTTTGTTCATAGCTTTAAGGGCCCCTCATATACCAAGGAAAATGGGATCATGGATATGAAACTTGAGTATAATACCTTCAGAGCTAAACCCTATTAAAGTCTTTCTTAGACCTGTACCTGATATAAGACCTTGCTCAATGAGATTTCAAATGATGGTGTAACACTATCAAAACACGAAATCAATGTGGGTTTCATGAGCAGTCTTCCTGAGAAGTGGCTTAGCTTCTCTCAAGGACTAAGAAATGCCAATCATACTCAGATCCTTGACCTTGCTGACATTTATGAGAGGTTTTTCTATGAAGATAACCTAATCTCAAAGAGATACCCTGAGTCTAAAAAAGCCCTGATAACTGTACCCTCAACTACTCCTATATCAACTGCTTTCTTTTCTAACAATGTTGTTTGAAATTTTCAAGAAAATTTTAATGATGAGGTTGATGAACAAACTAGTGAGGAATATCTACGAGATTTAGATATTGAGTTTCACAAGAGATCCCTTTTGGCTGGGTCAAAACGTTTTATCTAAAAGAGAAACAGTTTTTCTAGTCAAAAAGAAAATGAAAACACTTAGTGTTTTAAATATGGTAAAAAAGGCCATTTTGCAAGAGATTGTTTTTCAAAAATGTCAGAACATTCTTATAAATCATCAGTGTCAAACTCTTCTTCAGTGTCTAGTGGTTTTCAACCTAAGTTTATACCTAAACTCACTCAGTCTTCACAACAAGTTCAGAGTAGTCAAAATGAACCAAAAATTCAAAAAGATTACAAGATCGAGTACAAGAAGGTGAAAGCTAAACTTGCACTTCTTGAGGCTAGCCCTTCAAGTACTCAGTCTCTAAAACCTTTTCAGTCTTAAAACAAAGGTTTGGTAGCTGAAACTTTTGACTGGGATGAGGAAGAAGTGTCTGATGATGAGGAGATGACATAAGTCAAGGTGTTGATGGCTCTCGCTGATGATGAGCTTGCTGTTGGAAAGAACCATGCTAGAAATGGTGAATGGATTGACATCACTATGAGAA
>BQNB010049730.1:0-22112 GCA_026074375.1 Tanacetum coccineum
GCGATTTAACTTAACGATTTTCATTAAAAACAAACGCGTACAATACTAAAAATAAATAGTGACTTTATTAATGTCGTACATTATCCTAAAACACGAGGTGTTATAATATTTATCACCATTGATATTACAATCTCATGGATAATTAGTGTTAAGACACATATGAATCTTAGTTAATAAAGGTTGCGAAGGTGGATTTGGCAAGTCTGAAGGCTAATGTTGGTTTTAAATAGTCTTGGAATATCACATGTGGTAAAAAAAAGTTTATGTATATATCACTTGTGATATTATACCTAGTGGTTAGGGGTCTAAGGTTTTTGGTATAGCGTTTAGTGATTAGTGGTTTATGGATTTTTGTATAGATTTTAAAGTTTATGTGTAGATCACTTATGATATTATTCCTAGTGGTTACAGTTTAAGGTTTTTTGTATATGGGTTTAGTGAGGGGTTTAGGGTTTTTGGTATAGATTTTAAAGTTTATGTATATATCACTTGTGTATTATACCTAATGGTTAGGGGTTTAGGGTTTTGGTATAAGGTTTAGTGGTTAGGGGTTTAGGATTTTTAGTATAGATTTTAAAGTTTATGTATATATCACTTGTGATATTATACCTAGTGGTTTGGGGTCTAGGGTTTTCGTTATAGCGTTTAGTGTTTAGTGAGTTATGGTTTTTGGTATATATCTTAAAGTTTATGTATATATAACTTGTGATATTATACCTAGTGGTTAGGGGTTTAGGGTGTTTGGCTTTTATGTATATATAGCTTGTGATATTATCCTAGTGGTTAGGGGTTTAGGGTTTTGGTATAAGGTTTAGTGGTTAGTGTTGGAAACACGAAAAGTGTCGGTCACTTCCAAAGTTGTAATAGTCTTAGCTCGTAGTTAGTATAAGGATTAGATTAGTAATCTAGTCCGGCCCAAGGCCCATGGGTGGCCCAACTCCAGCCCATGGCCGGCCTCTATGTAGTATAAATACACCCTCTCCTAGTCTTGGAGAGGGTTGGTTGTTCCATTTGTTTTCACACATTCCATAATACATTCATCCATTCCATCCAAGTTTCTCTCTAACAATCCAACCCACATCTCACTTATTGTTCTTGGTTGATTCATTAGATTACTAGTATTCTACAATTGGTATCAAGAGCCATGGAGTGGTGTGTTTAGATTTTTTGTGTTTGATTTGTGTTCAAAACCTTTACAAAGATCAATTTAGTGATAAAAAAATTTTGGCTTAAAAACCTTAAAGTTTTCATTTTTATTGTTCCTATAGGGTTAGTAATACTAGTTGTACAAGAATTTTTGCTAAAAATCATTAAAAATCATGTCTTTTTGAGTTTTGAAAATTTGGGTTTCGTAATAGTAAGATTCGAACTAGTGGACCGAACAAGGGAATCGAACGAGTCAATCGAACAAGACATTCGAACTAGTGATTCGAACGAGAGGACCGAACGAGCTATTGCATAGTTTGAATCGAACGACACAAACTCAATTTTAAATTATACGGTTATTTCTTTGACTTGTAAAATCCCGTGAAACAAACACTTGTCTTCCCGGTTTTGTCAAGAATTGTAAAATCCCGTGTAGTTTTAATTCAAGACTCAACAATCACGTATCAAACACAATTTCTTTCTACCACCGATCGATCAATTTGTAATCTTTTGATATCACAATGACGTCTCTTGCTGATAAATCACTTCTCTCTGGAGGAGACAACAAACCACCGATGCTTGAAAAACACTTGTATGATTCATGGAAAAGCAGAATGGAACTTTATATGATGAATAGACCACATGGAAGAATGATACTTGCATCTGTTGAAAAAGGACCACTTGTTTGGCCTTCAATCACTGAGGACGGAGTAACAAGGCTAAAGGAATATGTTGAGCTAACTCCAGCTGAAGCCATTCAAGCAGATTGCGACATCAAAGCTATAAACATCATTCTCCAAGGCCTACCAACTGAAATCTATGCTCTAGTGAGTCAACATCGTGTAGCAAAGGATCTTTGGGAGAAAATTAAACTGCTGATGCAAGGAACGTCATTAACCAAACAAGAACGTGAGTGCAAGCTGTATGATGAATTTGATAAGTTCACTTACAAGAAAGGAGAGACGTTACATGAGTACTACTTGAGGTTCACTCTGTTACTCAATGATATGAACATTTACAAGATGCCTTTGGAGCAGTTTCAAGTGAACACCAAGTTCTTAAACACTCTTCCTGATGAATGGAGCAAATTTGTCACTGATGTTAAACTGGTCAAAGATTTGCACACTACAAATGTTGATCAACTTCATGCTCATCTGCAACAACATGAACGACATGCAATTGAAGTTCGTTTGATGCATGAACGCAACCCTGATCCTCTTGCTTTAGTTGCATCTCACCATTTAACTCAGCCAGCTTATCAATCTCATCTACACACTCATCCACAGTCTCTATCTCAACATCACGTTTCACCATATAAATCTTTAGAGTTTGTTACACCTTATCAACCTCAACAATTCTTAACCAATCAATCAACACCTCTTTCAATTACTTATCCAACAAATGAGTATCAATCCACCGTTCACCACAACGTTTATTCTCAACAACCATCAATCCCACAATTGGAATATGCTCCCACAACCTATCAACAGCAACAACCAGAATTTTCCTAACCAGACTCCAGTCTAGTTGTTCCAGTGTTCCAGAAGGGGGATGATCCAATTGACGCAATTAATCACATGATGTCATTCTTAACTGCTGTTGTCACATCCCGGTATCCTACTACGAACAATCAGCTAAGGACTTCGTCAAACCCTTGTTAACAAGCTACCATCTATGATGGAAAAGTGACTGTGCAACCAGTTTAGGGGAGACAAACTACTTATGCTGCTGGAACAATGAGAAAATTCACACCTGGTGCAAGTGGTAGCAACACGGGGAAACAACGGACTGTTATTTGTTACAATTGCAAAGGGGAGGGTCATATTGCCAAGCAGGTGCACCTAAGCCCCAAGAGGAAATGGGATGAAAACAAATGTTCAACAACGTTAAAGTGTTTGTTGGTTCAAGCTCACAGCAAAGTGGTCAAGCTTTAACAGAGAAGAAATAGCATTTTTTGGCAGAATCCAGGACTCCTGACATTCAAACCTCTCAGCAGTCATCACCCACAATGCTCTGCTTATCAAGCCAATGAATCTGGATGCCTATGAACCCTGAATTGTGATGAACTCAATTCCAGCAAGATTGCTCTCATGGCCAATCTCTCAAGGAATGGCTCAAATGCACTCACTGAGGTACACAATCCAGATAATCTGAACTATGACTTATTCAATCAAAGTGAGCAGATAATGACGTCTTCTGAACAGTCCAATGATGTGAGTCAGACAGAAACTGATTATAACCCAGTGATAGCAATATCATCCTTATTCTCATATCTAAGTGAAACACTACAGAAACTGTCCAGAATTCTAACATCATTCCTTTCTCTGCTCAACAAGGAGGTCCTGATATATGTCTATGTTTGATCAATTATCTACCCAAGTGGACCGCATTTGCAACCACTGTTAATAAAGCTTTGACTACCGAGCTTGACAGATATAAAGAAGAGGTTAAAGATTTGAAAGAAAAACAAAATGTTGAAAACAGTTTTTCAGGATCAAATGAACAGTTTGCCGAGATTGAACGTCTTAAGCAAAATCTTTTTCGAACAAGTTTGCAATAAAAAGGATTAGTTGAAAATGAAAAACGTTTCTGTTCTGAACTCAAAAATTGAGTTGAAATTAAGAAGAAAACAGAAATATTGATAGGAAAATTGCTATTAGAACAGAAAATTAAAGCAAACTTTGACAACATCATTTTCAAAAGAGGTCAATCTGCGCAAACTGTTCATATGATGAATAAATACAAAATTTGTTATGATCATTCCTCGAAACATGCTATCGGTTTTGAAAAACCTTTCTGTCTGAAGAAAGCTTGGGAGTCAAAGCCAAAGCTGTATGACGGGAATACCATTCTTAAAATGGATACTATTGTGGCTCCTGATTCTGATGAAACATTAGAGCTTAGTGAAGAGAGTCGTTCAAAAATGCTTTTGAAAGAACAAGATCCCGTTTGAAAACATAAAGTGAACATGCGAAACGCCATCCATTCTTATTGCCATTCTAATAACGATTACTACAAACGATTGGTTATCGACAAACTGATTTATATAGTAAACATGCCTATGGAAGCGACTTCGGTCCCACTTTAGACCCATCTCATCTCCTTCTTTCCATAAAAATAACCGTCATAGTTTGAGGTTCCAAACGAACTTCCTACAGTAAGTATGGTGAATACTAGCTTTGAAAGAGCTTAAACGCTATCTTACTCTAGCTTTGATCAGGTTTTTCCCTCAAAGAAAGAACCACTGCCAACAAAAGCTATCACTTGGAGGGCATGTGGGGTTTGAAAACATTTTACAAAATGTGCCACCCTATTGCAGTTTTCCCCCGAGATGAAATCATTCCGTGTTATCAAAAATTTAAAAGATATCTTCAATAAACTCAACCGAATACTTGGTTGAAGACTTGCCGGTGTCCAAAACGTCTTTGTACAGAATGGCACATGCTGTCGACCCAACATCTGCTAGTGGAGGTCCCTAACTTGTCGAAGTTTAAAAATGAATCAATTTTGAGTGAAAATGAACGACTCTTGGCACTAGCCATTGACAAGGATATCGTAAAGACTGTTGTCGAAATTGTCCGCGTGAATACAATTGTTGACCTGTGAAATAGAATGTCAAAAGTATCTCGAAATCAAGACTGAGCTGTTCTAAGTAAAAAGGATTTTGGATTGATAAAGAAACTTAACGATAAACTTTGCAAGAGTTTTACAACCTCTTTGGAAAAAATATTGCAATCAGCATTGGAATCATGATTCTCCACTTAATCAAGACATTGTTTCAACAAGAACACAGTGTTTTAAATCAAAATGCTCCGAGTTTTTACTCAGTTGTTCAAAATTGAAGTGAATTGATGGCTCGAGTGCTCAAGCAAACACTGACGACAGTCCTGTAGTCAAGATCAAAAGAGCACATTAAGTCCTTAAATGGAAAAGTGGAATGAGGACTAACAGTCAACATGGGACATGGCAGAAATTGAGACTCTTAACCTTGCGATTGGAGACCGACGAGAGACCACACCGTTTTGCAGATCCAGCGCCAATTTCCGCCCAGCACTTTAAGCTGCAGCAACTTTAAAGAACTCTCTTACCACCAAACATGTGGTTCACACCCAAGAACAATGAGATCTTTACTCAAGCAAGTCCATTATACCTTCTGTGGTACTTTCTGACTTTTAAATGCACAAGCTTCGGAACCAGTTTTGGTCCATAGCATCCCAAAAAAATGAGTTTAAGGGCAACTTACAAGGAAAGAGCGGTTAGATAACGAGGATACTGTGACCCACTCTGTTGATCCAAAAGTGTCTAAGGATAATATGGAACCAATCACGCCCAAATTGTTGAATAAAAGGACTACTCACTCCTCGTATATTAAGCATACCCAAGAAGATGCTTTGGTCCTTAGGGATATAGTCAAACATGTAAAAGCTAATTATCCTCAAGATTCACTTTTAGAGTCTGCCTTTAGGTAAACCAAAGTCATTCAGGATTTGCTTTCACACATAAGTAGATCATGTCCTAGCATCAACAATTGTGGTTCTCAATTAATTAAGGTCATACCGAGGAAAAAGGACAAGAAAATTAGGTTTGCCGAATCACTCACATCTACAGAAAATACAAAACCAGCCTCAACTTCAAACATAGTTTCTAACAAGCATGTGTTGCATTCTACAGGAGTAAGACTTTCTACTAGTGCTAGAGTATTCACAGCCTTCAGGCAATACCAAGAATGAAAATGATTCTGCAAACACCAAGTTAGTAATTCGAAGAAATAAAGTAGAAGCTCACCCTATGGGGGGTGGGGGTGGGGGGGGGTGGGGAAAACTTAAACAGTTTGAATAAACTA
This sequence comes from Tanacetum coccineum, assembly GCA_026074375.1. Lineage (NCBI taxonomy): Eukaryota > Viridiplantae > Streptophyta > Magnoliopsida > Asterales > Asteraceae > Tanacetum > Tanacetum coccineum. The sequence continues at coordinate 5,990 of BQNB010049730.1, forward strand.
AATGGTACTTGTTAAAGGTTACTGGATCAGTCGTCTGTGCAGAAATCCAAGAAACAAGAATGAGTTCTGATACAGTCTGTGTAACAGTAATTATTGCATTGTCTTCTGATACTGTGTGTGTTTCTAATGATGTGAATGTTGTGAAATCTCGTGCTAAACCTAAAAAGAATAAACCTAAGAAAGATATTTGGAAACCAACAGGAAAGGTGTTCACTCAGATAGGATATATTTGGAGACCTACCGGTCGGACCTTCACTATTGTAGGAAATGCGTGCCCTTTAACTAGGATTACCACTACTAATGAAGTGCCTTCTAGGAAACCAATAGTTCTAGACTCTGAATCACCCAAACCTGTGGTTAAATTGGTATATTCACGGAAACCTAGGAAGAATAAAAATACTGAGTCTGTCAGCAAAACTAAGGTTTTAAAACCAATGTCTGCTAACAAACAGGAACCCAGTAAATCCTGGGGATCCACAAAAACCAATATTCCATCTACTTCTCTGAATGATTGCAGGTTGTCCAAATCGTCCTCTGGTATTTGGACTCCGGTTGCTCGAAGCACATGACCGGAGATCGCTCTCAGCTCACCAATTTCGTCAGTAAATTCTTGGGTACAGTTAAATTCGGAAATGATCAAGTTGCAAAGATAATGGGTTTTGGAGACTATCAGATTGGGAATGTTACTATCTCAAGGGTTTATTACGTTGAAGGACTTGGGCATAATCTATTTTCTGTGGGACATATTTCTGTGATCCAATCTTGAAGTCGCTTTTCTCAACACACGTGCTTCAATTCGCAATCTAGAAGGTGTGAGATTTATTGACGGGACTCGAGGGTTTAATCTTTATACTCTCTCTCTTAGTATATGATGGCAATCTTTCCTCCTATTTTGTCTATTGTCAAAGGCTTCTAAAACCAAGTCTTGGTTAAGGCATCGTCGTCTCTCTCATTTAGAACTTGGTTCTATCAAATCATCTGGCAAGACATTGTGACTCGTTACGAGGTCTCCCTAAGCTCAAGTTTGAAAAGGATCATTTATGTTCCGCATGTGCATTAGGCAAAAGTTCTAAGAAACCCCACAAACCCAAATCTGAAGACACCAATCAAGAAAAACTCTACCTGTTGCATATGGATCTATGTGGGCCAATGCGTGTCGCGAGTGTCAGTGGAAAGAAGTACATCCTCGTTATTGTTGATGACTACTCTCGATTTACTTGGGTAAAATGCTTGCGATCAAAAGATGAAGTCCAGCTTTATTATCAACTTTTTGAAGATGATCCAAGTACGACTTAAGGAAACCGTCCGACGCATCAGAACAGATAATGGAACTGAGTTTGTTAATCAGACATTGCGTGAATATTATGAGAAGGTTGGCATCTCTCATGAAACATCAGTTGCACGCTCTCCACAGCAAAACGGTGTTGTTGAAAGACGAAATCGCACGCTAATTGAAGCAGCACGCACTATGTTAATTTATGCAAAAGCTCCTTTATTTCTATGGGCCGAAGCGGTTGCCACAGCCTGTTATACCCAAAATCGTTCCATGATACGTCGTCGCCACGGCAAAACACCATATGAGCTTTTGCACAACAAACCTCCTGATCTATCTTATCTACATGTGTTTGGTGCACTTTGTTACCCAACGAATGATATTGAGAATTTTGGGTAAGTTACAACCAAATGCTTATATTGGTATTTTTCATTGATATCCCCCACAAAGAAAAGCTTTCCGAATTACAACAATGTACTAAAGAATAATTGAAACAATTCAATTTGATTTTAATGAGCTGACCTGCGATGGCTTCTGAACACAGCATTTCAGGACCCGCTCTTCATGAAATGACTCCTATAAAATCATATCAGGACTCGTGCCTAAACCCTTTCTCCTTCAACACCATTTGTACACCTTCGAGATCTTACAGGAAAAGTTGTAGTATCAACCAATTTGTTTAAGAGTCACATACTGAAGAATCCAATTCACCATAAGTCATTGCACCATTCCGAAGCAGTATGCACCTGAACAAGCTTATATCAACGGGTTCACCTTACCTCAACACATTTATCAAGATGCACCATCCCCACGTAACTCTCTCTACAACCAAGGACCTCAACACCTATTATTTCTCATATGTTGAATGAAGAATAATCAATATATTGAAGTTGCACATATGAGTATAATTGAACGTACTTCGGTATTCCAATTCCAGAAGTTACTTCTGATCAATCTTCATCATCAGTCGTTATTCATAAAATTGTGCCTCCCGATCACCAAGTTTCGGAACACAACAACAAAAGGACGAAGGATCATCCACTTGAGAATATAATCGGTGCTCTTGACAGACCAGTTTCCACACGACTCCAATTTCATGAACAAGCCTTATTCTGCTACTATGATGCCTTCCTAACATCAGTCGAACCCAAGAACTACAAAGAAGCATTAACTCAAGCATGTTGGATTGAAGCTATACAAGAGGAACTTCATGAATTTGAACGTCTAGAAGTTTGGGAACTTGTTCCTCCTCCTGACAAAGCATTTGTTATCTCTCTTAAGTGGATCTATAAGGTGAAACTTGATGAGTTAGGAGGTATTCTGAAGAATAAGGCTCGGTTGGTCGCTCTCTCGTGGTTATCGTCAAGAAGAGGCTATTGATTTTGAAGAGTCATTCGCTCCAGTTGCAAGATTAGAGGCTATTCGAATTTTTCTAGCATTTGCTGCTCACATGAACATGGTCATCTACCAAATGGACGTGAAGACTGCGTTTCTGAATGGTAATCTGCGAGAAAGAAGTTTATTTATCCAGCCGGAAACGAAATTTTGTGGGTCCAGACAAACCTAACCACGTATACAAGCATAAGAAAGCTCATTATGGTTTGAAACAAGCTCCACGTGCTGGTATGTCATGTTGTCTTCAATCCTGAATATCCACTGACTTCTCCAAAGGCTCATGTGAATCCTACTCTGTTTCATACCCGTAGAGAAGGCAACGATCTAATTCCTGGTACAAATCAATGTCGATGATATTATCTTTTGCTTGCCTCTACACCTGAACTGTGTTATCTATTTGCTAAAATAATGAGTTCAATCAAGATGTCCGATGATGGGAAAGATTTTCATTTTTCTTAGGACAACAGATTTCTCAAAGTCCCAGAGGCACTTCATAAACCAATCTAAATATGCTCTTGAATCAACATAAAAAAATATGCATTATGAATCTTGATACCCAGTGGATCCTCCCATGGTGGAGAAGTCCAAACTGGAAGAGGATAAAGAAGGGAACGCTGTTAGATCCATCACATTATCGTGGTATTCTTTGGCACCCTCCTTTATCTTTACATCCAGTAGACGCTGACGCTACAATTTTGCTATAATCAAGTGTGCCCGGTATCATGCTCCGGCCTACCGAAAAAGCACCTAAATGCAGTAAAAAGGATCCTTTCGTATCTAAAGGAACCGTTTTCATCGGTCCTTTGGATAAATCCGAAGGATTCTTCCTTTGCACTAACAGCATTTGCAGATGCGGATCATGCTGGTTGTCAAGATACACGTCGTAGCACATCTGGTAGTATGCAACATTTTTGGTGATAGACCTGTAAGCTGGTCATGACTAAAAGCAGAAAGTGCTGCGATATCCAGTACGGAAGCTGAATATATTTCTTTGTCCGGTTGTTGTGCTCAAGTCCTTTGGATGAGATCACAACTTACCGACTATGGCTTTGGATTCAATAAAATTCCAATGTACTGTGATAACAAAAGCGCTATTGCCTTATGCTGCAACAATGTTCAACATTCCAGATCAAAGCATATAGACATCCGGTTTCATTTCATCAAGGAGCATGTTGAGAATGGGGTGATCGAACTTTACTTTGTCAATACGGAATATCAATTGGCGGACATCTTCACTAAAGCACTTGGACGAGAAAGAATTGAATTTCTTATCAACAAGCTGGGAATGCGGAGTTTTACGCCGGATACTCTGAAACAATTGGCAGATGAAGTTGATGAATAGTGGTGGTACCTATTCAAATATCCTGTATCATAAGTATATACATAAAATCAGAAAAACACAAAAAGATTTTATTTTCATTTTTATAAACTCAGAAAAACCAAAAAGATTTTCTTTTATATAAACCTTTCAAAAACAAAATACAAAATTAAAAAATGAGAAAAATTCAAAAAGAAGTTTTACAATGGCATGTCTTCTGAAATCGATAACATTTACGGTCTTAGAAATGTCATTTAACAATGATACAAGCCTGTAAATGAAGTTCGAGCAGAAGTTTCAAATGTTTTCAAAACATGCCAAATGGCTTGCTATTATTTCAGATAGCAACCCGGTCATCATCTTAAAGGCAAGTATTTCAAAAAGAAAACTTGGCCTAGTCTACGTAATTTTATTCTCGGGCATGGTCTACTTTATGACCATGCAAAGGCTTGTGATTACTTTGCATCACAACCCGTGCTTCCTATATCCATACTGGTATGTTTCAGTGCATCTATGTGATTAAATAAGAGAAATCTTATTTATCTTGGTATTTGTTGTTTTGTCACAAACAAAATCATTCCATCATCTGAAAATACTTTTCAAAACTACATTTGACTTCTCAAACAATGTCTACAGCTCTTTAAATAGAAAACGGGTCATTGTTTGAGGGGGAGAGAATGTCAAATTTCTTTGTTATGATCAAATGAGCTTTTAAAAAGGGAAAAAGAATTTAAACGGTTATTTGTGCCTTATGTGTTACTTGTTTATGCCTTTAGGACTATAGGTATGAGAGATAAAACATTTAGGACTATGTGTGCTAGTTGTTTACTTGAATATACCTTATAAAACTTAATGTGCAAAATTAATAAGTTGTGTAAAACATGAGGGGCCAAATATGTCTAAAATGAAATTCGTTTTTTTTTCACACCATCAAACCCCACCGTCCCATTTCACTGTACACAAACTCACTCACACACTCAAACACACACTCAAACACACACTTGAACCTTTTCAATCGAATCATTTACAACAAGTTTTTACTCCGATTCATCTCTAAGGTATATCGTCAATCGTGTTCATCATCACCTAATCAACTCGAAATCTCTAATGAATTATGAGTTTTTGCCGTTTTTCGATCAAAAAGTGCCCTAATTGTGATATTAGGGTTCTTAAATCTAAAAGTGGTTAAATCTTAAAATTGATTGGGGGCTCTTGTAGTATTAGGTGTGTTAAATGTATAGGTTATCTTAGCTTGTTCATTTGTTGCATTCTAAATGTGTTCTTGACAGATTTGTGTTCGAAAAATTAGTGTAACAATGTGAAATAAAGTAACAATATGATATGTTTGTGCTAATGTTAGACTAAGTGTTAAATGTGAAAATCGTTCTTATATAAATCGAACAAATATAAACATATGAATCGAACAAGTGATTGGCTGTGTTGATCGAACGAGTATTGTTTTGAAAGGATCGAACGAGAGATTTTTAATAAGGATCGAACGAGTGACGAATAGTGTTGATCGAACGAGTGCTAAGAAATGTGAGGATCGAACGAGTGTCACTCAGACATGATCGAACGAGTGGTTTTATGTGTTGATCGAACGAGTGTGTTTTTTTGTGTTGATCGAACGAGTGGCCATAAGCGTTGATCGAACGAGTGACCATAAGTGTTGATCGAACGAGTGACTATAAGTGTTGATCGAACGAGTGACCCTAAGTGTTGATCGAACGAGTGTGTTTATGTGTTGATCGAACGAGTGCTTATATGTGTTGATCGAACGAGTGATTCCTTGAAAGGATCGAACGAGCGATTTTTAAAAGGGATCGAACGAGTGTCTTTTAGACTGGATCGAACGAGTGAAGACCTTTGTGGATCGAACGAGTGATTTTTAAAAGGGATCGAACGAGTGTCTTTTAGACTGGATCGAACGAGTGAAGACCTTTGTGGATCGAACGAGTGATTTTTTAAAGGGATCGAACGAGTGGTGCCTAGACATGATCGAACGAATGATTTTAAAAGGATCGCACGAGACCACTTGACTAGATCGAACGAGTGTTTTACAATAAGGATCGAACAAGCACATACTCTAAGGACCGAACGAGTGTCACTCTTTGAGGACCGAACGAGTAGAGTTATCAACACTTGACCAATTTTTGACATAACACACTTAAGATCAATTTTTTTTTCTAACTAAGATCAAAATTCAACAAATCTCTTAGGTTAAAATAGACTGTAAAAGCTTGACAAAAACAAGGTTAACTAAATCACTTAAGTGTAGGATAGGTGCCTTTGCATTCACCCGCCTAAGTGTCTATCTTAAGTTTGATTGACTTCAAAAGTGCTAAAAGTCATAAAGGTTCTCATGAATGCATGATTATGTTCTCTTATAAACTGCACTCACTCTTTCTTAAACACTGGACGACGCATTGGTGGCTCCTGCTGACCGACTCAAGATTGGAAAATGCAATCTTCGCTTGAGTTCGGATATCACATCCAAGGAAGCAACACTTCAAGTGGTCTATGATGTGCTAAAGCTCACTCCGTTCTACAAGGCTTTCCAAGTTACTGCTGATGCTCCGGAAATATACATGCAAGAATTCTGGGCTTCTGCTTATGTTCACAATCGATCGGTCCGTTTCAAGATGAATAACAAGAAGCACATCATCAGTCTTGAGCAATTCAGGGACATTCTTCAAATTTGCCCTAAAGTCGGTAATAAGAAGTTTGTAGACCCACCTCTTGAGTCGGAGATCATCATCTTTCTAGCTAGCCTTGGACACACTGGAGATATAAGGAAGCTCTCTGACGTGAATGTCAATAAACTGCATCAACCATGGAGATCATTTGCTGCTGTAATCAACAAATGTCTTTGCGGAACACCATCATATGACAGCCTCCGTCTCTCTCAAGCTCAAATCTTGTGGGGTATGTACAACAAGAAGAACATTGATTATGCATATCTTCTATGGGAGGACTTCATTTTTAAGATTCAGACCAAAAGTTCGAAGAAGGGCAGTGCGATGTACTATCCTCGGTTCACCAAGATAGTCGTCAACTATGTGATGGAAAAAGATCCTTCAATTCCAAGAAGAAACAAGGTCAATTGGCGCTATGCAAGAGATGATCCAATGTTTACTACCATCAATGTTATATCAAGGAATGAAGCAACTCAGTTGTACGGGGCTATCTTGCCAGTGGCATTAACCAACGAAGACATCCGCAACTCTGAATCCTACAAGGAGTATTACGCTATGGCTTCAGGAACAATTCCTCCTAAGACAAAAGGAAGCAAGAAGAAAGCTAATACAGATGCAATCACTCAACAGAAGCCTCCCACTGCCCCCAAAGAAAAAAAGTTTGGAAAAGGAAAACTGAAGACTACATAGTTGGAGACTATCTCTGAGGCTGACTTGACAAAGGCTGAGCAACTCAAACTAATCACTAAAAGAAGCCGTCAAGAAACTCACAGCTCTCATGCTAGTGGTTCTGGTGCAGATGAAGGAACTGGTGTTACACCAAGGGTTCCCAATGCATCTGATTATGACTCAGATGATGATATCTCTTAAAAAATAAGTGATGATGATCAAGATGATGAACAAGCTGAAGATGATGAAGATGCAGGTAAACATGACGTTAATGAGACTACTCAAGATGATGAAGATGATGATGAAGATGATGATGATGCAGTAGAATCATGAAGTTCTGAGACTACACTGGATTGAGAAGATGATGATGAAATGTTGAATGATGAGAATGATCAAGAAGATGCTGTTGATAGTGACGATGATAAGAAAAGTGATGACAGATGTATGATGATGAAGAAATGTCTGATCAGATAATGGATGGTGTTAATGTTTTTGTACATCCTTCTTCCTAAGCTCATGTACTCATGTAAGATGAAATCTAGACATGAAAAGGATACTGATGAAGATGATTTAGTATTTCATTCATCAGATGTGGATATAGTGACATGTGACGTTGAAGCGAGTCGTTAAGGTTAATGTGCGATGTCAGGGCGAAGAGCTACAGATGCAAAGGATCAATGAAAATGAGGCAGTCAAATAGATTTCCAATTCATCGTTCTTGATTGGGACAGTAGTAAAGTAAATGACAGATGTTGAAGACACGCATGTGACCCTAACTAACCGGTTAATCCGATGGTCTAACAACAGAAGTTGCGTCTCGTATCTCTGGTTTTCGATCCAAAATGTCTGAACCCAATCAAGATAATTGTGTTGATGTTATTTTTCGACAACATACACTGATAGGCCACTTCTCTCAATTTGATTTTCAAGTAACTGACCATCGTTTGGGCCATCATCAATCGCCCTCCAACACCGACATTCTCACTTTATTCAGTCATGTCATCATCAACTAAATTACCAATTTTGACACCGGCAACCACTACAAGACTCCTTGTTAGAAAATCTTCCAATACTTTGCACCTCATTGTTTGGCTTTGATCATAGACTGAAAGCGTTAGATGAAGGACAATTTCTCCAGAATTCAGGCAAAAACCAATCTAAGTTATGTGACGCGCTTCTCCTCCATTCATGCACGGTTTGACAATATCTAGACAAAAAGATGCTGGATGAAGTGGACGTTTGCAGTCCAATTGAAAGTATGACAGATTTAGAGAAGAGTTACTCTTCGCTGCCAAATCAATATTTTCTTGACTCAACTTTGATGACTGGATATGAAGAAAAATCATCAAAGATCCTATGTCATATAAAGGTAGTCCTCCTCACAAAGTTATTCCTCAAAAATCGAGAAGTTTGTAATCGATCAAAGACTCCGAGTTGTAGATTGGTGCGATCATCATAGACGGAGGCGCAAAACACATCTTATAATGTAGCTGCAAATCTGTGTCCCGACACTAGAGCTGAATAAAGATCCTAATTGACAAATGGAAGCTAACTCTACTCATATAAAAACACGTAGCCAGATATACAAAGCAGCTTAACTGTATGAGTTGATTCTATGAAGCCGACAAGATCTTGTTAGATTACTCATATGGCGATAGGGTTCACATTCAAAAAGACCAAGAGATGGTGGCAGATGATGATCAAGATCCCTCGCTGGAAACCAGAACGAGGGTCCTCAAGAGAGATGGTCTCAGGAAAGGGTCCTGCCTTGCTCCCAGTGCTCCAAGTAAACGACAACCAGGACAGCAGGACAGTCTCATACCGATTACTGATGTCATATGAAAAGAACTGCAGACCACGGAGTTTGAAACAGGGTTTCCGAAGATGAACAAGCAGAAGAAGAAGGTCCAATTTTCCTGATTGGTTTCAAAAACCTACGGCTCGCAACTACACCATTCTCCTGATCATTGACATGGATATCGTCAGTTCTGATGTTAATGAAACTCGTCCAACCTGGTTAAGCAGAATCTGGCACAACTACGCTCCCTCAGAGGATGTCGTTTGATGAACTTACCGATTCTACATTTGATTCTTCCGCTTTGGTGCTTCTAAACGGGCTAATGTTCATACTCTAACCATGAATGCTACTGGTTGCCAACATTTGAGCTGATGAAAGGCATCTGAAAGGCAGTTTGACTGGACGGTATAATTGTTGTGGTGAGGAGGTGCTCAAAGCCAACAACTTCTAGAGAAAATTAGACTGGATCAACCACTGCAGGTATGAGGTCTGTTCTCAATGATCGCTATGATCTGTGACACTGCACTTCCGTTAGTTCCAAATTCCTCAAAAGGGCGTCGTGTCATACCTTGCCTATCATTTCGATCAATAACTACGACCTGGAAGATCTAACGTGGTGGTACGAAGTGTGGATAGTCAAGCAGGCCTTGTGTCTACGTCAGTAACGAAGGGACTAAGGCTGCAGGATTAGGACATATCAAGAATGGACTAGAAGAGGTTGGTGCCTTATAACTCGACTGTGGAGTCTCAAACGATAGTCATTATAACGACGATTCTGCCCTATGGCGGAATCTCGCATCTGAGGTAAATAAAGCGACGTACAATTCTATGCATTTGCAACTTCAAGGTAAGATCAAGACTCGAGATGTCTATTCAAAATAGACTGGTTAATTGCTGTCACAAAGGTTGAAAATTGTCTCGTCACAATGGCGATGATTTAGCATCTTGATTTGGAAATTACAGTACTGAAGGGAGGGGATGATGCTCTCTTATGTTCAAAGAAGGTCGGATTATTACTACAGATATGGTTCACAAGAAATTGAAGATATAGATGAGGTGCTTTTTCTTGTGCTTAGGAAATAGTGAAATACTTAAGCGTGAAGAACGGTATTGATTTAATGTCTCCTTAGTATGTTTACACGAAGAGTTGTAATCCAGCGACGTGTGCAGAGATCTTAACTACGGTCGTTGAAAGTTATCAGAAGAAACCTTAATCTCACACCAAGGACGACCTCGTTGTATACACGATTTTATCTGAGAAGACAAGTCGCTTTCACTCCATACTCCGACCCAAGAGGATTCATTTACGAGAATAAAGGACAAGAAGCAAGAATCGATTGATGCGCATATTGACGAATCCAGACAAGTTCTGCAGATGGTACTTTAGATGACGTTCTGGACTGTTCTAATGAGTCGCTCAATGGGAATAAGAATGGAGTATCTTGACAGAGGTCTATTTGGGGGGAAGCCAACGTGACAAGGTCAAAAGCGTGAGCCATGATGCCAAGGAAAATTGACAACGAGGCTAATAGATCTTTAGGAGGATATACTGAGGAGTTTGGAGAAATTTGTCGGTGGACGAGCTCCTCTTTACCGGGGGTGTATTCTACGGCTTCTATAAAGGACTTATGATTTATCATATGGGATTTTCTCATCGTTCAAAGGTCGATCCTCGTAAACACACTTCTTTGTGACTTGTACATTTATTAGTGTAGTCTTTATTGGTGATTTTAAGATGTGCTCGAGTACAAAATTTTTCAAGAATTTCTACAGTAAATCAAAACTTTCACAATAATTTGTCACTGTGGCTATCATCGTATAACCCTCAAAAATTGATGGGGGGAGCGATAACATGTTCCATCTGTTTATCATATCGCATTTTGTCCCCTCGCCGGGATCGGTTAATATCCAATGAGATCCAAAATATCTCAAGGGATTAATACATTGTCGGATATAGTGGGAGAAAATGTGATTAAACCCGGCTTATATAAAAAAATATTGACGAAGTGAATCAAATTAAAATTGTCTACAATATACAATCACTCTCATACCTAGCATTGTACTACGATAACGATGCACTTGTTAAGGGGGAGCTTTTCGTGATGATGAAAACTTTCAAAGTGTATGATGTTTTTGATATTAGTATAAGTACAACTTTGATTTGAAATTTTCAACGGCTTGTTTTGGCGAGAAGGATTGTGAGATGAAAATATCCAAAATAATAGACTCCGAACATGTTCTTAAATGTATGAAGTTATATGGTGGTTAGGCTTTAGGTTTTCAGATCCAATGACCCCAGCCAGGAGAACGGAGGGGATCTACCTCCACAGGGATTATCCACGAGTTTGTGTAGAGAAGTCCTTAGGCATGATTTATAAAAGAGGGGAAAAGTGAGAAAGGGAATTATGCCCGAACTGAGATCGGAACGAACTCTGGAACAAACCCTACAAAGGTGGTTAGTCAATGTAAGTTCTCGGTAAGCATTGAAGGGGTTGAAGAATGAAAAAGAAATAGTTCTGGATAAACGGGTGGATAACATAAAGAAGCCATCCATAACTTAGGCTGAATGAAACCGGGTCAATACTTTTGAGCTTGTCAGATAACACTCAGTCGTTGTTCTGACATTGAAGACAGTCATGGAGCCTGTGATTCGCTTTGCATCAACCCCTCCCCAATTTACTCAAAGTCAGATAAGTACTTTGTTACCAAATCACGGATGATACTACTCATTTCTTTTGAACTTTATACACTTGATGTTAGTACGTATAATTGAATAACGGTGGCACTGCCGCTACAGCAATAGCCGTTCACTAAAAAATCAATGTGGGGGGCACTATTGCTAGTCTCGGAGGCTCCAAAACCGAGATCACAGACCATAAATATCATTTTGGGACAACTTGCACCGCTAATTTCTTCTTGCATAAAGTCACAAAATTGTGAATTACAAGATACACTTAAGAGTCGCCTTCAGCATTTATGCCTTGTGATTTTGCCAGACATCAGAGTGAAAATTTATTCCTCTCAAGAACGAGGGAGAAAAATAAGGCTGAGTCATTATCAAAAACAAGCTCCTGGTAGGTATCTTGTGCGGATTCTTTATGTATATCAAACTTCTATGTGTCTAAGCCTGGGAAAGAAACGATGGGTGCGATTATATAAGAAACGCACAGAAAACTTGTCTACAGGAAATGGAATCAACGGTTGTTAATGAATTTCTTGGAAGTGATAAACACTCTACGGTGTGTCACAAAAACGTTTTGTAAAGTGATACACGATTGATTTTCCAAAATTCAATTTTCCATATCAGTCGCCTGTGTGTAGTAACTCGACTTGGTTCACTTTATCGTGCTGTCTGTTTGAGACGTTTACGATTATGAGAACATGCGAAGTACGATGAATCTAATATATGTGTTAGATAAGATTCAATAACTTCAGCTGGGGGAAATTCCCTGTATGAAGATTTCTTCTTAAAATTGTATCTAATTGATCACTGGTCTCAATCATCACGGAACTTCAGAACACACCCCGGGTTTTCTCTAAACAAACCTGGACGAATGACAATTAGCCATATTCGTCCCCGGCTTTATCTGCCAACTGTTATATGCAGGCTATGTAAAAAGGGTGGTGGCAAGGATTCCTGATTCCAGCTGGCTCACATGTTAACTATATCCACAGCTATATACCCCGACCACACAAACATAAGTCATCATTGAAGCTCAAAGGACATGTGTTTCAGACTTCGCTCTCTGTTATAAGCCGCACATCACTTTATAGAAGTTGTCAAAGTGTTAAAGTTAAAGAATTTCAAGATAAGACGGCAACATTATAAGGCTTTTTCAAGATATAGGTTATGAGCATGTCGGTACCAGGATCTAGAATCGTTGTGCCGCTAAGTCACACAGTTGGCAAGATTTATAATGTGGCATTGAGATTGTGCTTGGTTTGATATGGATCTAAAGAGGTTCAAGATCACTTTGTGCAATTCTAAGTTCCCAAGGAACAAGTTCAAACAATGAAGTCAATGAGCCAATCCACAAACCTATTCCTATGTGAAAGACAAGAGTTAACGAGCTTACAGACTAAGGATGGTTTAAAGCATTAGCTATGATTGGGTTATTGTCTGGGATTGGGGAAGGGACCAGCCTTACGGAGGGAGTTGGTAGATTGGTTGGATAACACGAATATTGGGGAGTACGCTCGGCCATTAGGGAGCGGTCTCTCCGTTGGCGGTGAGAAGGATTGGGTGGTCGTGCCCAGCTTTGGGATTTTCTGGTGTATTTGGGTGGAGTCGCCCCCCACCCACCCCCCCCCCCCCCCACCCCCCCCCATCCACAATCACTCCGACCAACTTCTCTACAGATGGCGTTATTTGCTGTGATTTTTAGACCAACGACACACCCCACCCCCACCACCGGCCACCCAGCAACCACCTCTGATGTATTAGGAAAATAGATTATTTATTGATTTTATCTTTAAGGAATTGATGAGTTATATCTAGTGGCCTAAGGCCCATATGGGTGGCACCAAACTTACCAGCTCCAGGGCCGGCATAAGCCACGTGCCCCCCCCACCCGATAGTATTTATACACCCTTCATAGGACTTGGAGAGGGTGGGTTGTTTTCATTTTTGTTAGCTTGTCCACTTTAGTTAATCTATTTCTATATTTCCTTTAATATAAGATTACATACATTCCATCCATAGTTTCTCTAGACAAATCCCAACCCACATCTCACTTCTGGTTTTGGTTTGATTCATAAGATTTATTTGTATTCTTCAACAGGTATTTAATATTGAAACTTCACTGATAAGTCTATTTATACCACCAGAATGTATTTTTGAAAAGCAATATTTGAACATTTAACCAATTTAATCCATTTGAAGATGTTAACATTTAATGCTTTTATTTCATAACGTTAGTACTCATTAATATTAAAGAAATTAGTCATACTAGATCAGTTGAGTCACTAACCATATTACAACCAGTAATATTAGAAAAATTCGAAAACTCTTACTTTCATTTTCACTTTCGCATTTATTCAAACATGTCGTTGCAAAATGCGCTTTTCAAATTAAAGTTCGACGGACTTGGTAGACGCCGGTAGAGATATTCCACAATCTTTACATAAGAGATTGGTTTGTCATTTTTCATCTTTCATACTTGTTGATAATGTTTCCAGATGGCGGTTAGACTTAGGACGCATTTTTTGCAGGTAGCAGTTCGTAATCCATTAAAACCTTTTGTGAAACTTGTAGCATGTAAATTGTTTTTTCTTTTCATTTTAGCTAACCTTGTTATAGGTTTGGGTTATTTTGTAACTCTTTCTCTGTCTATAAGGCGGTTTAAATTCTCCTCGCCTATATTAACAGTTGTATCTCACTTCATTTTGCACTTAATTAATTCATCTTGTCTTATCTTCAAATTTATCCGCATATAAATTTATATGGTATCAGAGCTTAAACCCTCAATGCTTACTTATGAGGCTGCTTCTACACTTACTGAATTTGAGTTAAAGAAGATTCTTCTCGACAAAATAGAGAAAAGTGAATCATATCTGACAGCTCCCGAACACCAAGATTGCTATGATGGTTTGAAAAAATCTTATGCTCTCGACAAAGATTTCTTCTATTCTTATGATGTATATTCATTGAAGCATGGCCGAAAAGACAAGGATAAAGATGAAGACCCTTCCGCTGGATCAGACCGAGGGTTAAAGAAGATAAAGCTAAGCAAAGATGTAGAACCAACCACTGAACCGAAAAAGAAAGATTCAACGTCTAGCTCTTCTAAAGGCACCAAGTATCAACCAAAATCTTTTGGTAAGTCTGTTCAATCAGAGGAACCAGTGTTTGAGGTTGCAGACTCAGACTTGCCACAAGATCACGAAAGGAATATGGGTGATAATGAAGATGAGCCAAGAATTAAGACTGCCTCTAGACGTGATTGGTTTAAGAAACCTACACCACCTCAAGAACCCACTGACCCTGACTAGAATATTTGCAAGACTACTTAGGAAGGAACAACTCAAAATTAGTTGATGACTCTAACAGCTTCTACTTCTACTGATAAATCGTTGAAGGACTTTAATGAATTGATGAGCACTCCAATAGACTTCTCTGGATACATCTTGAATGGCCTAAAAATTAAGAATTTAACTCAAGGAGTCCTGCTTGGACCTGCATTCAGACTACTCAAAGGCACACGCTCTAGTTATGCTAAATTAGAATACGACTTTGAAGAATGCTATAAGGCTCTTTCAGAAAAGCTTGATTGGGAAAATCCTGAAGGCAGTGACTATCCATTTGATCTTTCCAAACCCTTTCCTTTAATCACGTATGGAAATCGTCAAAGAGTACCGTTCAAATTCTTCATCAACAATGATCTCAAGTATCTTCAAGGAGGAATTTCGACTATGACATGCACGACGTCTACTACCAAGACAAAGGCCGCTCAGTATGATCTTCCAGGCATTGAAGACATGGTTCCAAACATATGGAGTCCTGTTAAGGTTGCTTATGATAAGTATGCGTTGTGGGGTATTTCATATTGGAAAGAACAACGTAAGTCCTTCTATGATTTTGCAAGAGGTATGCAATCAAGAGGAGATGCATATTTCACAAAAAGGATTCTGGCAGTCACTCACGTCTCGGTAATGAGGAAACATAGATACGGGTACTTGGAAGAGATTGTCATGAGAAGAGTTGATAACGCATTATACAGATTCAAGGAAGGTGACTTTCCTCAACTTTGGATCAATGATATTAAGGATATGTTACTTCTTTTGGTTCAAAATCGGCTCACAAATCTATCAGGGGATGATGTTGCTGACTTCGCAATAGCCTTAAGGATGTTCACCAGAAGTCTGGTTATTCAGAAACGAGTCGAGGATCTTCAACTTGGAGTTTAAAGTTATCAAAAGAAGATCAACGTCACCAAGCCTGATACTACAAGACCAGATCTCAGAAAAAGGCACCC
>BQNB010049730.1:24568-39920 GCA_026074375.1 Tanacetum coccineum
GTTTCTACCTAGGTGTATGGAGGGATTCTTTCTTTTCACCCTTTATCCGTATAATTCTTTTTCATTCTTCAACCCCTTCAGTGCTTACAGAGACTTCATGACTAGTACCTTGTTGGGTTTGTTCTAGTACTAGCTCCATCTCAGTCAGCACTATTCCCTTATTCTCACTTTTACTCCTTTTTATATCATACCTAAGGACTTCTACACTAACTAGTAGATTGTCCCTGGGTAGATCCCTCCGGTTCTGGCTGGATCATGGGAACGAATACCTAACCTTACCAGCCTTATAACTCCGATAAAATTAAATGCATGTTCGGTCTTTTGGTACTGTTCTCCTTGCCATAAAACCATTTGAAAATCTTAATCAAGGTACTTGTGATATAAATATCAAAGCTTTTTGTACCTCGATTATTTTGGCTTTTCAAAAACGCTCCCCCTCAACATGTGCATCGATATTCGAAAGTGTTTAGCACATGTAGGATGGAGTACACACATAAGTCCATAGAATCACATTTTTCTACGTTTTCATATTTGAATAAAATTTTCTCCCCTTATCAAAAATTTCAAACCCTTTGATATTTTGGATATCAAATGATTCAAATATGTTAGAAAATTGGGAGAAAAATGTTCCAATTATTCACAAGCCGATTAGGAAACATATGAATGCCCCCTTTAAATAATGAGGGATATATAAAGTAGTACTGAGTATAATAATTTAAATTTTTTTGAATTTGCTAAGAAATTCTTAAAAATTTTGTACTCGAGCACTATTTATATTCACCATTTTCAAGTCTTCACTACATAATTATATATTCACAAGATTATGTATGAGACAGGACCTGAAATGTTCAAACCGAAAATGACAAAGTCATTTTGTCCATGTTAGCAATCTGCTGTCCGTCTCGATAATTTCCGTTTAGAAGTTGTCTTAGCTTCCCTCAGAACCAGCAATCCTTTCTTGAGTAGATTCAAATCTTTCTTGCAAGCCGCATCGAGAAGACTTAATGTATAAAGCCCAAATATCCGAAGTACATAAAGAATTCGAAACTGTAACACCAAAGTCAATTAAGTCCCTGATGAACGTATTTCTCCTTACAAGATAGTGATGATATAAATTGAAACACCAAGGTTAGCTAAGTCTCGGATGTCACAATTATTCCCTCTAAATAGCCGAAATGATAATACCTAAGTCAAATAAGTCTCGGATGTAAACATTTCTTCCTGCATGATACTGACTATCTAAAGGTATTATCATACCTATGTGTACCTCTTTTATAAAATATTTCTACCTTTGTAATAATAAGCTTAGTGGTTGACCGTTTGAGGAAACATTAATTGAATCAGAAACAATCTTCTCACACTAGAATAAATCTTCTAACAACACTTTCCTCTAGTATCTTAAATGATGCATACTAAACTATAAAGAGATATCTATTCCCCCATATGAATGAAGTAATGTACCAGAAAGTAACAAGATGAAACACTGATTTTCTCTGCGGTTATGACATTTGTCTTCCCGGAATGTCCTAAAATTAAAAAAGGATATGGGCTCTATCACGTGTACTTGTATTACCTTCTAGTGTATCTGCTCCTTCCCCCTTGCTGGTTTCGATACCTCGGAATCAACAAAGCCTTGTATGCACATATACTTGAGATCGTGTTCGAAGAATTAATAAGCTTAAGTCTATTCTGTGAGAACCAAATTCAAGGCATTTAAACTATGGAAGTATTTCCAAACATCCCTAAGTCTTTTTACAAACTATGAGGTGTTGGCAATATTGGTCGTATGTAGTTTAAAGCCTGAATTCACTAAGTCTTAAATTGCAAATAAGTCCATAAAGTTTTAAACAAATGACATCTAAAGCCCTTGTAGTTAATATAAATTAACCCCCTTTTAAATTGTTATCCGTCATTATCAAAAACTTTATCCGTTTATTCTGTGACTTATTTTGAAAGACCGTTTTAAAAGATTATTTAATGACGCTTTCTCTCCCTCAAATAATGACCCATTTTCTATTTAAAGAGCTGCTGTCATTTTTTGAGTGGTCGAATTGTCTTTGAAAATCTTTTTGTGATTACTGAAAAACACTAATTCATTGTGAAGACAACTTTTTACCAATAAAAATAAGATTTCTCTTATTTTGACAAATAAATGCACTGACACATACACTTATTGTAAACAGTCCATGGTTATGTACAAAATATTCATAACCCATGATGCATGGATATAAAGTAATCCATGCCCGAGAAAATTAATTACCCGTTGTTAGGAACATCTGTCTTTTTGACGACATGCTTTTCTCAGTCTAAAAAACGGGTTGCAGTCTGAAATAACTGCAAGCCATGAAGACATGTTTTAAAAGTTTGAACTTCTGCTCGAACTTTATTTAAAGACCCGTGTCATTATTGAACGACATTTCTAGATCCGTAAATATTATCGATTTTCAGAAGACATGTCTTGAAAAATATTTTTGGTATTTTCTATTTTCTGATTTTTATGGTTTTTTGTAGGTTTTATATTTTTATATTTTCTTTTTGGTTTTAAATATGTACATAGGATACATGAAGAATTACCACCATTATTCTTCCTTTGAGATAGCAGATCTCAACCCGACTGTTTCCCACCGAATGGAATCGGATTGTCATTTACGTCAAAGTAGCACCAAATGGCATGTTCTTGTAGTTGAATTCTTGTCGAAACCAGTCGAGAAGGATCGCCACTAACATTCTCTAATGGGTGTTTCTTTGTCAACTTAGTGAGAATATCAAACGATTGGTTAAGATGATGCAAATTTGATGGAATGACCCCTTGTAAAGTTATTTCTTCAGAACTAGGTTCTAGAATTGGAATACCAAAGTAAGGATCGTTATCCATGTGTGCAACCTCAATATCGTAAAAGTCATCTTCAACACCTTGTGGAATAACTGAGGATTGTTGTTCTGAAGTGGTTTGTGAGGTACTTGTCGACGGTGCATCTTGATCAATGGTTGTTGAGGAAGGTGGACTAGTTGAAGCAGCAGGAACTAGAGTATGAACTCCAGGAACTGGATGATCAACATTTGGTGGAGGTTCTAGGTACTCATCAAACATAGGTTGAAAAAATTAATCCCAGTCATTCTTTGTTGGTGGGACAACGGGTGTTGGAGATGGAATATTTTGCACGAGTCCTGAATTGATTGTTCTAGGAGTCATTAGTTAAGGCCAGGGGTCCTGAACTGAATTGTTCAGAAGCCATTGATCATATGACCATTTGAGGACCGGTGCACATTTATATTGAAAAGATCTTATCCGAGTTAAACCGTATTGATCTTATTTTTTTCACTTTTCTCCCCCTCAAAAATTGCATATGTTGTTGCCATTTTTGATGAACAAGTGAATTAAAATACAAGCTAATGTACGTTGATCCACTTGTTTACTGAACTAGCATGAGAACTTATAGAAGTTGTTGATAAGACTACTCGTAAATAAGAAGATTTCTCTTCTTTTAAAGATAAAGCGCACTGAAGCGTACACATTTCTTTTCTTTGAGAAGCGGGGCCTGAAGTGTTATCAGCAGACGCCATCGTTAATGTGCATCAGATTAGAATCCCTTGAACCCATGGCTTATGAGATATCAGTCTTTTCGGTAACTAAACTCTGAGTCTTTCCTTTATAGGATTAAAAGATGTACCTGCACATAAGTTAAGAGTACCTGCACTGACATTAAAAGTTTGATCGCATTCATATGGGTTAATGATATCATCATTTGAACCATTTAGAGGTTCACTATTAACTTTGGTTATGTTATCGGTGAACATCTTTCCAGTAGGTATCCACCTAAGACCAGCAATCTTGAAAATTCTACCCGTCGGTTTCCACCTAAGACAAGATCTAGGAGTGTTTGGTTTCTCATGCATAGCGGAATACTTATTGGGAGAAAACCTATATCCTTTAGAGATCCATCTTTCAGGTTTGTTTACATTAGGTATCCTTTTTGCGGGTTTGATGTTGTTTCTAGACTTAGGGGATTGAACCTTAGCACGAGAATTCACATCTTTTAGGAATTTTATTATACAATCATCATGATTAGCATTAAAGACACATTTCTGACAAGTCGAACAAACAAAGTGTTTGGAGTCTGAACTGAGTGATCTACTAGTGTCACACCATTTAACATTCCATGACTACTCTTAGGTACATGCAAACTCTTAGATATTTGATTGTTGCTCCAGGTTGGTTTGCTACCATTAGTGTGTGTTGAAGGTTGTAGTATGCTTCACACTATGTTTAAGATTCTATTTTTGTCTCGTGACTTTTTCTTTGCTCCTCCTAGATAGTAATATGAGCCATGTCATCTAACCAACATTATGATTGCTTTAGGAACTATTCCTAGATGAGGCAGATGCAATCACATGATTAGGTTTTACAAACACAGATTCTCTAACTTTAGGCGAATAATAAGGAGTGACTGGTTTTGACAAAACGTTATTCGCATCAACTTGGGAGGCAAACCGTGGTTTTGAAACTTTTGGTCGTTCAGATCTAAACACAGTCAGTTGTCTAACAAGGATTGGTTTTCTGAGTGGTTGTAAAACAGGTTTTCCCAAGATTGATGGTTTTGCAAACTTAGTATTCATACTATTTCCTGTTAATTTTCTTAACTCATTTTTTAATGCTGCAATTGTAAACCCCTTTTCCTGAAGTTGAGCTTTGAATTCATCATTTTTGGCAATCAAAGAAGTTGTTTGTTTTATAGTCTTAGTTCTCGCTACTTTGATAAAATCATAAAGGTCTTTGTAATGCTTTTTCAAAGTCTTGTTTTCCTTAAGTAATTTAGCCATTTTATGTTCCAATTCGATGGTTATTGTTTCAATTACATCAATGTCATGTTTAACCTTGGCTTCATTACTTTTCTCATGCACATTTTTAATTTGTTTCTTCAAGTTGTTGATCATTGTGTTTTTGGCTTGTAGCCGAGCTTTCAATTCGTTTATCTCAAAAAATTCACAAAATTCAGGAGAATCCTGATTCTTACATGGTTTGTTACTTTGAAAACTTTCTTGCTTTTGTTGTATTGAAATTTCAAGTGAAATACAATGTTTTTCAAGTTCTAAAAATCTATTTGAAAGTTCATTATAAACTTTTTTCAACCATATCTTTCGTTTTGAAAAACTCAGCATTAAGCAAAGGATTTTTTATTTGATATTGTTCAGCATCCTGGTCAATCTCTCCTCCCCTATGACACATATTTGTTAAATCAGGAGTGGTATTGCTATCAATCTTTTCCAACAGATATGTGTCATAAATGCGTTCAGATTGCTCAGTATGTTGTTGTTCATTAGCAAGGACATTATTTTGAGCAACCAATTATACCTCAGCAAATAGCACTTGGTCATTTACTGGTCTGATATCTGCATCCACAACATGTGTAAGATAATTCCTTGAATTGCTGCTTGTATCCTGCTTGTATGAGTTTGTCCCATTACTTTCTGTAACAGCCATCCCAACATCTAATGCATTAACGTCTATGCTTAAATTAGCCTCTAATGTTGTACTCTCAGTGACCAAACTCTCGTGCTGTTGTAACTGAGTTTCATTCACTAATTTGCTAAGTGCATTGTTGTTTTCAGACTCTATCCAACTGCTTTTCGAGACACTCAACCTGTCATCCACTGCTTGAACCGGATTGATCTGAACATCTTGTGACTGTAGCTGTAATCTACCATATGTAATTACAGCTCTATGAATGACCATTTCAAGTGTATCTAGGTTCTCAAGTAAATCACGCCTGTAAGTATCAGGTTCGCAGAACGTGTATTCTTTGAAATCTTTTTGCCAACATTGATTTAGATGTTCCGATGAATTTACCCTTTTTGATGCAAAAAATTCCTTGAATTGTGTTCGGAGTGCTTCAAGACAAGTCCTTGGATTAACCTCAAGAAGATTCGCTCTTTCAAGTTGTAGCCTTAACTGATCCAGATTATGGAACATCTTCAATCTGAAAGTCTGATGCTCTTCACTGAAGAATGAGTGAAATGCCGGTTTAAATGCATCAACATCATGAGACGAACTATTGAGATAGAGATCACGAAGATGTTTCTCGAGCTGTTCAAACCATGCCATTTAGTAGGAGTGCCTTTGTTTTATGAGACGTTGAATCAGTTGCAGCTCTCTCTCTTTTGAATTTGAATTTGAAGATTCCATTGAAATTCGATGTGTGAAATTAAATTAAGGATCTTAAGTAGATTAAGTGATTGATGTTGTGGTTATGAGAAGGAAATTATACTTTACGGGATTTTACAAATCTATGATTTAAACCGAGAAAAGAATAAACTTTTACGGGATTTTACAAAATCAAGAAGAAACCGTGAAATGATAATTGTTGTGGATTGTTATTGAGCTTTGAATGATTAACGGTTGATTAAAACACAAACAAGTACTAACGGAGTAATTGAAATCCAAGTTATATGCTTAACGGTTGTTAATTATGGTTGTAAGGATTAACTGTGCAAAACAGTTTCAGTTTGGAGGACTAACCGGCTGTTAATTAAGTTTTAAGGACTAATGGTGTAATTCAGTTTCAACTTGAAGGTTAATAATTCAACAAAGGATGAACTGAGAAATTGACTTTGAGTCCAGGGACTGCATGTGTCAAAGTTGAAATCTTGTTTAATAAATGAAACGTTTCCCTCCTTATATCTTGTTGCAGACTCGTGCGGTTATCGACGATCAAAAGTAAATATATCACGAGGATCGTAGAAGGATCGCAATCGTAATGGTATAGGTCAGAAGACCCGCGAGCAACCGAAACTCGAACCCGAAAAAAACCCGAAACACGTTAAAACTGAACTCGATTAACTTATAATTTGTTGTGAGTCTTGTACTTTTATATGATTTGACTTGAATGAATATTGGAGAGTTACGTTTTATATGATTTAACAACTCGCTAGAAGTCTCGAGATCAAATCACTAACAAGTTTCAAACTGGACAGAGTTTCGTTACCAAGTCGCTATATTATATAAGTCTTCAAAAAAACCTGTTCAACTCGCTACCATAACTCGCTACTCATCAAGTCGCTACTGATTTATTAAAACTCAAATCGCTATTTGAACAATTTCGTGTGGTCCTTGTACCTGTTATCTTTATGCCAAACAAACAAACACACTGTCGTACCGTAAGCATGAAATATGGATCTATGTTTTTTCTTGTCACGACCTTGTGTTCAAACCATGGACCACAAACAAGATGATGAACCCAGAAAAATAAGCTCAAAATAAGCTCTTTACAGAAAATAAGCTATGAAAAAGTTTTCTTGAAAAATAAACCGAATCCAAACACCCTCTCAAAAGTTCTGCCGAGACCAAAAAAGGTTATAATAAGCTGACAAAAAGCTGTTGAAAACCTGAATAAGCACTTCTATATAGACCAAGATATGCTAGAAGTGTTTTATGACAAAGAAGATTTGATGTCGGATGATAATAAGGCACAGCAAAAACACGCCCTTAAACAAGATAGGCAAGTTACAAAAAAGCATAAAAAAAGCTGATAAAAAGCAGCTTATAAACCTGAACAAACTACCTAATAATCTCCTAAATATGCTAGATTGGATTTTATAAAAGAAAGTTATGATCTTGTTCAAAGCCAGATCCAAACACTCCCTTAACAGCTAGGCTAATACAAAATAAGCTATAATAAGGTAATGAAAAGTAGTTTTTACCAGTTTTAAGCTACTAAGAAGCTATAATCAACAAGACAAGAAAAAAAATGCAACCTTTTTAAACTAAATAAGCTACATAACGATGGTTTTAAACGAATAAGATGAAAATTTTGGTTCTCAAAACAAAACAAGCTGATTATAATGGCATCAAAACAAAACTTGTGCTATTGCTACGTATAACTTGTTTTTGAAGACCAAATGAACCAAGAAACTAAATGAAGTCCAAATGAAAGAAAAAAGAAAATACGTCACCCCCCTTTTTTTTGTTAAATAGTATCAATGAAAGATAGCTAGAGATGAGTTTTTTTAATTTTTTTAATGTTCTTATCTAAGAATCAGTAAAGAAAAAAAATAAGCCAATCAGGAAAAACCACAAATAAGACGTAACCAATAAGCTCAACACAAAACACAAATCACTTAATCCACCTCATGGCTCTTGATACCAATTGTAGGTTCATAGATTTCACACAAATATGGACTAGAGAGAGAAAGCTAGAGAGAGAGAGATGGAAGGGAGAAACATATGAAAAACACACTAAATGTGTGTGTAAAAATGATTCAACCAACACCCTCTCCATGTGTGGAGAGGGCTTTTATACAAAGGATAAACCAGGCTTTCCATGGGCTTGCCATAGGCTTTCTATGCTTTGGCCCGATTAGCTTACTAAATAATACATAAAATTGTCTAATTAAACAGAAAGAAAATAAATACCTTGAAGAATTTTTGGACATGAAAGCATTAAAAGAAAAGGTCAAGGATAGATTATTCAAACAAGACCAGTCTCTTCAAACAGTTCACATGTTATGTAAACCAAAATCTTATTATGATGAACAGAGAAAAGTAGCTATTGGCTACAAGAATCCCTTATATCTCACCCGTGCAAAGCAAGTTCAGCCTGCTCTATATAATAGCCATGAAATTATCAAAACCAATCACGCCCCGACGGTAGTACACGACTCAGAGGACACCCTAAAGATAGCTGAGACCACTAGAAAGCAAATGACTGAAAAAATGAAAGATCCAGAGTGTGTGAAAAAGAAGGTTAAGATTGCACCACATGATTACTCGAAAGAGAATTATTTATCGACTTCCACACCTCAGAAACAATTGACCCCTGAGCAGATATTTTGGTCCAATGATCTCCTCAAGATGAAAGCCGAAGCTCTCAAAGAGCAGACCACAGTTTCAAGACCAATCAAAGCGTTGACGGTGTATTCTCTAAATACACCTGCAACGCTTGTCCCCAGGGTGCTTCCAACAAAGAGTCAAGTGAAAATTAACATTTTTGCACTTATACAACTTTTTTCAGAATTTGAAAAGACCTGTAAAAAGAGAATTACACCAACGGGTCTCACTGAAGGGGAAAGGGGCTTTGAACAAACCAAGGAATGTTATCTCACCAAGGTCATTCTATTTTTCAAAACACTTAAAGAACATTTTGTGGGTATTCAAAAGGCTCTAACTAAAGAAATCAAAGAAATGAAAGAAATTTTTAAAGAGTTAGAAGCTGAGGTTGACCAAAATGTTGTGGATAGGAAGTATGATGAGATTGAGCGTAAAAATCTTCTCATCGCCAATGATAACCTAATTGCTGATTGCTTGTCCAAAGAAGTGTTTTATATTGCAACAAATTATGAGCTTATTGTAGCTAGATTCACTGAAATACATGATGCCCACACTATTGTTCAAGTACGTTGTCTGGAACTTGAAGCAGAGCTTTATAAACTAAAAGATAAGATACAAAAGGATGATCATAATGAATTGGTAAAACGTTTTTCCAACCTTGAGGTAAACCACTTAAATTTACAACTAAGTATCAGCACCTTAAAGAAAGTTTTGGAAACAACAAATCTCTACCTGCTAGGGATGCTCCTGATTTTGACTCAGTCTTTGAAATCGGAAAAATAAAAGCCTCCATTCAAGGAAAGGACAAAGCAATTAAAAAATTGAGAATGCAAATCTCTCAATTAAAGGAAACCCGTAGTGAGACAGATGGCACTTTTGATTTCAGGGCCTTAGATTTTCAGATTACTTAATTAACTAAAAAAGTAACTGTTCTTCAAGAACAAAATGAGTTATTTAGGGCAGAGAATGAAAAAGTTAAGCAACATTACAAGGAGCTGTATGACTCCATTAAAATCACGCATGCTAAGCATGTAGAACAGATAACTACCCTGTTAACTGCAAATGAGAATCTAAAGGATAAAATGAAATGCATCACTATGGATTCTGTAAACCAAAAGTTCTTACACCGGGTATGTATACTGATCAATCTGAACCAATTTATGACACATATATGTTGGAAAAGGTTGTTAGAAATATCACTCCTGATTCAACAAATATGAGTCATAGGGGAGGAGAGATTGACCAGGATGCTGAACATGATCAAGTTAAAAGTCCTTTGCTTAAGGCTGAGTTTTTCAAAACGAAAGATATAGTTGAAAAAGAAGTTTATAATGAACTTTCAAACATATTTTTGCAACTTGAAAAACATTGTATTTCACTTGAAATTTCAATACAACAAAAGGAAGAAAGTTTTCAAAGTAACAAACCATGTAAGAACCCGGGTTCTCCTGAATTTCGTGAATTATTTAAGATAAACAATTTGAAAGCTCAGCTACAAGCCAAAAACTCAACGATCAATAATTTGAAGAAATGAATTAAAAGTGTGCATGAGAAAAGTAATGAAGCCAAGGTTAAACTTAACATTGATGTAATTGAAACAATAAACATCGAATTAGAACATAAAGTGGCTAAATTACTTCAGGAAAATAAGACTTTGCAAAAGCATTACAAAGACCTGTATGATTCTATCAAAGAAACGAGAACTAAGACTATAGAACATACAACTTCTTTGATTGTAAAAAATGATGAACTCAAATCTCAACTTCAGGAAAAAGGGGTTTACAATTGCAGCACTAAAAAACGAGTTAAGAAAATTAACATGAAATAGAGCGAATACTAAGTTTGCAAAACCATCAATCTTGGGGAAACCAGTTTTACAACCACTTAGAAACCAATCAGTTGTTAGACAACCGACTGCGTTTAGATCTGAAAAGAGTCATACTTAGAAACTTGGTAGGCAGATTGCTATATGACAAAGGTTTTCTCTCAACAAGTCTTCTGCTATGCATGAGAAACCAAATACTCCTAGATCTTGTCTTAGGTGGATACCGTCAGGTAGAATTTTCAAGCTTGCTGGTCTTAGGTGGATACCTACTGGAAAGATGTTCACCGATAACACAACCAAAGTTGACAGTGAACCTCCAAATGGTTCAAATGATATGGCTCATAATCACTATCTAGAGGAAGCTAGGAAAAAGACACAAGAAAGAAATAGGAATTCAAAACCTAGTGTGATGCATACTACTAGTCTACAAAACACTACTAATGGTAGCAAACCAAATCCTAGGAGCAACAATCAAATATCTAGGAGTTTGCCTGTATCTAAGAGTAGTTGTGGAATGTCAAATGGTGTGTCGCTAGTAGATCACTCTAAGAACTTTAGATCTTTTTTTGACTCTAAACACTTTGTTTGCTCGACGTGTCATAGATGTGTCTTTAATTCAAATCATGATAATTGTATAACAAAATTCCTGAAAGAGGTAAATTCTCGTGCTAAGGTTCAATCCCCTAAGACTAGAAACAACAACAAACCCGTAGAACCAAAGAGTCATACTTAGAAACTTGGTAGGCAGATTGCTATATGACAAAGGTTTTCTCTCAACAAGTCTTCTGCTATGCTGGTCTTAGGTGGATACCTACTGGAAAGATGTTCATCGATAGCACAACTAAGGTTGACAGTAAACCCCCAAATGGTTCAAATGAAGATATCACTAACCCATATGAATGCGATCAAACTCTTAATGTCAGTGCATGTACTCTTAACATAAGTGTAGGTACATCTTTCAATCCTAATAAGGAAAGACTCAGAGTTTGGTTGCTGAAAAGACTGATATCTCATAAACCAGGGCTTCAAGGAATTCAAATCTGATGAACATGAACGATGGCATCTGCTGACAACACTTCAGGCCCCGCTCCTCAAAGAAAAGAAAGGTGTACGCTTTATCTTTAAAAGAAGAGAAATCTTCTTATTTACGAGCAGTCTTATCAACAAATTCTATAAGTTCTCATGCTCGTTCAGTCAATAAGTGAATCAACGTACATTAACTTGTACTTTAATTCACTTGTTCATCAAAAATGGCAGCAACATATGTAATTTTTAAGGGGGAGAAAAGTGAATAAAATGAGATCAATACAGTTTAACTCGAATAAGATCTTTTCAATATAAGTGTGCTCCCATCCTCAAATGGTCATATGATCAATGGCTCCTGTGCAACTCAGTACAGGACTCGCACCAACGTTTCTGACACCTAGATAGATAAGTTCAGGGCTCGTATCCAATCCGGTCCCTGCAGCACCTTAACCAATCGTTTGACACTCTTACTAAGTTGACAAAGAATAACCCATTGGAGAATGTTATTGGCGATCCTTCTCGACTGGTTTTGACAAGAAGTTAACTACAAGAACATGCCATTTGGTGCTACTTTGACGCAAATGACAATCCGATTCCATTCGGTGGGAAACGGTCTGGTTGAGATCTACTATCTCAAAGAAAGAATAATGGTGGTAATTCTTCATGTATCCTATGTATATATTTAAAACCAAAAAGAAAATACAAAAATATAAAACCTACAAAAACCATAAAAAAATCAGAAAATAGAAAATACCAAAAGTATTTTTCAAGACATGTCTTCTGAAAATCGATAATATTTACGGACCTAGAAATGTCATTCAATAATGACACGGGTCTTTAAATACAGTTCGAGCAGAAGTTCAAACTTTTCAAAACATGTCTTCATGGCTTGCAGTTATTTCAGACTGCAACCCGCTTTTCAATCTGAGAAAATCATGTCGTCAAAAAGATAGTTGTTCCTGACAACAGGTAATTAATTTTTCCCGGGCATGGATTACTTCATATCCATGCATCATGGGTTATGAATACTTTGTACATAACCCTAGTCTGTTTACAATAATTGTACGTGTTAGTGCATTTATTTGTCAAAATAAGAGAAATCTTATTTTTATTAGTCAAAGTTGTCTTCATAATGAATCAGTGTTTTTAGTAATCACAAAAAGATTTTCAAAGACAATTTGACCACTCAAACATTGACTACAGCTCTTTAAATAGAAAACGGGTCATTATTTAAGGGGGAGAAAGTGCCATAAAATAATCTTTTAAAACGGTCTTTCAAAATAAGTCACGGAATAAATGAATAAAGTTTTTGATAATGACGGATCACAATCTCAAGGGGAGTTAATTTATATTAACTACAAGGGCTTTAGATGCCATTTGTTTCAAACTTTAGGGACTTATTTTCACTTTGAGACTTAGTGAATTCAGGCTTTAAACTACATACGACCAATATCGTCATCATCTCATAGTTTGTAAAAAGACTTAGGAATGCTTGGAAATACTTTCATAGTTTTAAAAGCCTTAAAGTTGACTCTCATGGAATAGATTTAAGCTTATTCATTCTTCGAACACGATCTCAAGTATATGTGCGTACAAGGTTTTTCTGATTCTGAGGTATCGAAACCAGCAAGGGGGAAGGAGCAGATACACTAGAAGGTAATACAAGTACACGTGATAGAGCCCATATCCTTCTTTGAAGTATTCTGAGTTCTGTGGTCGCTTGGGTTGAGTGCAATTTCTTGCTATGTGGCCTATACCGTTGCAGTTCTAGCACTTAATCTGCCTTGCTTGACCGGGATTTGCATTCCCAACTTTGTTCTGAGCTCCCCTGTAACCAGCTGCACCTGTACCCCTTGCATTGTTCCCTTAACCTCTATTCTGTCGACCCTGAACATTCTGAACAACTCTGTCGTCTTGAACTGTGGCTTGGTTCCTTGTATTTGATGAAGTTCTGAGTTGATTGTTAGTTTAAGGAAGGTATTTTTTGTATGATTGGGTGAGTACGACAAGTGTGTTGGTTAAGTTCCTAATTAAGTTGTACGTTGGAAAGAGTCCTGAATCAAGTTGAGTGTTGTCAGTAAAGTGTGGTCGAACATGTGTGGATGGTAGAGTTGTGGATGATTGTGAATAGTACTACTGATGTGAAATATTAGACATTAAGGCGAGAGGATCAACTGTGTGTTGAGTGAATCGATCCAACATCATTTTGTTCTCATTGACATGTGCCTCGTGTTGCTTCATATAGGCATACAGTTGATCATGGTTGGAATCCCTCAAACCTCTGTTCAGTTTTACTGCTGTTACGAATCTACCCCATTCAGGCAACATGTTATTAACAAACTTTGAATTCAACTGCATTCTGGACATGGTAATCTTGATGTTCCGCATGTCGTTGATGAGCTTGGTAAACCAGACATAGTAGTCATGAACGGTTTCTCCTTTGTTCTGACGGAAGTGTTCAAAGTCATCATACAGTTGTGATTCTTGATCTTCTTTCATTAGTTCCGAACCTTCCAGGAGCATCTTCACATTATCCCAAATGTCTTTTACGTAAGTGTAATAATTGATGAGAGTGTAGATGTCTTTTGGTAACCCTTGAAGTAGGATGTTTGTTTCTCGAATGTCAGCGTTATACCTATCCTTATCCTCAGGTGAAAGGTCCGAATAGACTCGAGCTCGTTCGAGACCTAGTTGCTGGGCACCTTCTGTCCCTTCAACAATTGTGTCTCTAATAGTTTCCATCTAAAAAGGTCGTTCATCAATCGACTTCAGAATGTTCACCCCATTCTCTTTAGTCCTCATACACTAACCCCGTTACCTTGTACCTTAACTCTGTTATCTCAATCAAACTTTTCCCGCCAGAACTACTTTTCCTCCATCCCTGTCATTTTCACCTCGACCCCTGCACCCCATAGATAAATCCATCACTTTCCAACTCAACCCCATACCATAAACTGCCAATTCCACCTTGGCAATCCCTCAGCGATTGACTGGACAAGAGAAATCAAGGGCTTAGATTGCAAAACTTAGAGCCAAAGCAAAATTGAGGGCTTAGATGATGACTTAAAGCTCCTCACACAAGAAGCACACCTCTGAGCTCACTCACAGAAGTAGCACACAAAGAAGAGGACCCAAGACTTTGTTATCTCTATAAATAGGATTTTTGTAAGCCTTTGAGGCATCTAGTTTTAGTTTTTCTTTTATCTTATATTTAAGTTTGTTTTAGCTTATTGTACTTTTATTAAAAGCTTTGTACTGTTTTTAAGTTTAATGAAAATTTAAGTTTTTATGTTAAATCCTGTTTTTAAGTTAATGCATTTTATGTTTTAAAAACGTTTGATAAACTCACATAAGCTCTTTTTATATTTCACTTAAGCTGTTTTACTTAAGCACTATAAGTTTTTTAATAGCTTATAGTGTTTAAGTCTTTTTACCAAGAATCACTCAAAAAGCCATTTTGGATGACAAGCCAAACCTGGAAGGGCTTGTGGGTTTTTTACTAGCTTATTTTAAACAAGCTAGAGCTTGTAGACAAAGCTCTTAAGAGCTTATTTTCCATTGTTTAGAGCAAAGGGCTTTGTAAGTCCTTACTTTTCATTTTTAGCTTAAAACTGCTTATTGCTTATTTACTGCTTACTTAGTGCTTATTGCTGCTTATTTATGCTTATTTAAGTTGA